>CABHPH010159992.1:0-59285 GCA_902168325.1 Peromyscus nudipes | reverse complement strand
CCCAGGGTTTAATGGGGGCCAAGGGAGAGCCTGGACCCATGGGGACCCCTGGAGTCAAGGTAAGTGGCTGCTGGGTGCTCATTGGAAACAAATTAAGGTCAGAATTTGGAGGCACTACAGCAGAGGGAGGTATGGACCCCAGGAGGCTCCAGCCTCTGAGTCTCTCCCATTGCTCCTGCAGGGTCAGCCTGGCCTCCCAGGGCCCCCTGGCCTGCCGGTGAGTAGCACCTGCAAGGGTGTGGAGGGACCCTCTGAGGTTGGGAAGACTGCAAAGGGGAGCCATGAATCTGATTTCCTTGATTTCTATTGCAGGGCCCCGGTTTTGCTGGCCCTCCCGTAAGTTCTAGGGGGTGGGGCGGAGAGCTGGGGAAGGAGAGGAGGGCTTCTAGGGGAGTCCCCATCCTGAGGAATGACCTGCATGCTGTGCTGGTGCCGTGAATAGGCAGCTTGCTGAGTCTGGAATAGTTTGGTCCTTCTAGCCCCGCAATCCGATCTCTCTGGGATTGTCTGAATAGTCATGTGGAGAAGAGACTTTTGGTGCCTGTCCCTACCTTCCTATCTAAGGTGGCTGACCTGGTGAGGCGTCCCAGAAAACTGCCTCTCTGCTCTACAGGGACCACCTGGACCCGTTGGCCTCCCTGGTGAGATTGGAACCCCAGGCCCCAAGGTGAGCCCACTGACCCTCAAACTCTGCCCCTTGCTCTGCGTGCCTAGGCTGACAGTCTGGGGCAGGCTTTCTGGGAGTTTCTGGGTTGCTTCTGGCTCACAAGGCTCTCCTCCAGGCCTGGGGCAGAACCCTCTCCTGCTGAACCTGGGACTGCAGCAAGTCTTCCTGGGAGGCTCAGGGCTGGTGCCACCTGCCAATGTCCTGGATCTCCTTACAGTGACAGCTCTCCGGAGATGCCCTAAAGGGCGGCGGGGATGGAACAGTGGTAGGAAGTGGAGGAAGACCAGGACAGACTGGGGCAGGCAGGATGGTGTTGTGACTTGGGCTCTTCTTGTTTCCAGGGAGACCCAGGACCAGAGGGACCATCAGGGCCCCCAGGACCCCCTGGGAAACCGGTAAGTGTCCTCAACCCTCCTGAATGGCCATGTGTTCCTGAGGAAACGGCTCGCAGTGGGGATGGGTCAGGTCATGTCTCATTCTTACGTATCTCCTCTCAGGGCCGACCAGGAACCATCCAGGGCCTGGAAGGGAGTGCAGATTTCCTGGTGAGAGATAGGGTCTGGAGAGACTGACAAGGGCTTTCAATGGGAGATGGGGAGGGAGTTCTGGGAAGCATTGCTCAGCTGGCGCTGGCCCGGCAAGAGACCCCTGGCCTTATAGAGTTTTCTTTCCAGTGTCCAACCAACTGTCCAGCTGGTGTGAAAGGCCCCCAGGGGCTGCAAGGAGTGAAGGTGAAGAGGTGGCTTGTCCTGGGAGGGTGGAACGGGTGCTTGGAGGCGACCTGGGGCTGAGTTCCCTCCTTCTCTTCAGGGGCATCCAGGCAAACGGGGGATTCTGGGTGATCCTGGTCACCAGGGGAAGCCGGTGAGTATGAGGGCTAAGGGCCAGGCATGAGGGTGAGGATTATGGGGAGACAATCCTACAGAGATCTGCCTCATTCTTCATCCCTTCCCCTGTCCCTATGGGTCCAAGGGACAGATCCTTGAGCTGGGAGGCAGGAGGCCAATGTTACACACCAATGGTTCCCGCCCCCGCTTCCTTTTTTGGTTTTTCAAGACACATTTTCTCTGTGTAGCCCTGGCTGTCCTGGAATTCACTCTGTAGACCAGGCTGGCCGTGAACTCAGAGATCCACCTGCCTCTGCCTCTGGAGTGCTGTGATTAAAGGCATGTGCCACCACTGCCCGACCCAATGAGTCACTTGTTGAGTCCTTTTTTCACATGATCTGGGACATTGTGGTTTCTAATTGCTCTGCCTGGCTGTCTGTATTGGGAAAGGTGTCTGTTTGCCTTGCATTTACCTGTCAGTCTGACAGCTCTTCCTTGCTTTTAGGGCCCCAAGGGAGACGTGGGTGCCTCTGGAGAACAAGGCATTCCCGGACCACCGGTAAGAAACACCTCACTGTTATGCCCTTTATCATCCTGGGGACCTTTAATGGGGCTATTCACCTGCTTTGGCCTCTATAAAAGAAATCTATGTCTGGCTGGGAGTGCCTGGGTGGGGCGAGAGACTGAGACTGGCTGCTTGGATAGAGTGGACTGGACCAAGGCTGCCCACCTGAAGGCCTGGCTAAGGTCCAGGCCTTCCACTGCTTCCTTAAGTGCCCCTGGGAGGTTCCTCTCTACATCTGAGCAGCTTTGTACAACAGGAGATAAGGACACCGCGCATTTCAAAGGGGCGTTGTGAAAAGGGATGGGGGTCAAAAAGGCGGCTGGCTTCACTGGCATTTGTTTGTCTGTCTGTTTTCGACAGGGTCCCCAGGGCACCAGGGGCTACCCAGGCATGGCAGGACCTAAGGGAGAGACGGTGAGTCTATGGGTGTCTTTCAAGAGTTGCTGGGACCAGTACTCTGGCCTTCTGAGTCCAGCTGGGACTGACACAATCTTTTCCTCTCCCCAGGGTCCTCGTGGATACAAAGGCATGGTGGGCGCCGTCGGGGCTGCTGGGCCACCGGTAAGCCTGCTCCTGTCCCCAGGCCTTTACTCTGGAGGTTTATGGTTTCAAAGTGGGTGGTGGTCTTCATGGGGTCATGTGACTTGGACTCTTGTCTCCTTCATGCCAGGGTGAAGAAGGCCCCAGGGGGCCACCAGGCCGAGCTGGTGAGAAGGGGGATGTGGTAAGTTCTCAGGCACCCCTCGTCTGTTGAGAACCCCTGGAGAGTACTGGGAAGGGATCAGCTCCATCAAGGCTACTGTGTGTGTGTGTGTGTGTGTGTGTGTGTGTGTGTGTGTGTGTGTGCACATAGGCATTTATGTATGTGCCTGGCAGTCTGAACGGGGGTGAATTCTGGGTGTGTGTGGGGGGGGGGAGTGTCTGATGACCTGTGCTGAGAACCCATTTAGCTTGCTATGTTCGGACTTCACTAGAAGCCTTGGAATCCAGTCCTGTTGCCAACACTGGGGCCAGACAATGAAATTCCAGCAAATTAATCACAGAACTAATGGGATTTGGTCTGGATCCCAAGGCCTCTACCACAGTCAGTAACTCTTACTTCCTTCTTTCCTTCTGATTCATAGACCCTTTTTCTGAGCAGGGTTGTTTGTTTATTTATTTGTTTGTTTGCTTGTTTTGAGACAGGGTCTCTCTACATAGCCCTGGCTGTCCCGGAACTCCCTATGTAGAGCAGGCTGTCCTAGAACTCCCGGAGATCTCTCTGTCTCCGCCTCTCTAGTGCTGGGATTGAAGGCGTGCGCTGCCACTCCCGGCTTTCTGAACAGTTTTAAAATCACAGAAAACTGAGCAGTGTGTGAGGGGCTTGGGGAGCCTGCATGGCTGCCTGGGGAGGAGGAGTTGTTTTCTTCAGTGTGGCAGCCACTAGTAAGTTGTCCGTATTCTAGTAAATAATCCCCACCTTATACACATACAAAAGCAACTCTCACCAAAAAAGGGATGGCGGTGGCCTGAGTTCAGTTCCTGGAACCCACCTAAAGGGGGAAGGAAGGAGAAGAAGAAGAAGGAAGGAACTTCATAGAGTTGTCACACACACACACACACACACACACACACACACACACACACACACACACACTAATACCACCAAACAAAGAAAAGGCATAAGAGTAAGGGGGAACTCACTGAGAAGAAGGAAGGGTTCAGCAGGGAAGGGGGGTGGTGAGAGAGGGTGATAGGAATTGTGAATGACCAAAATACATTATATACATGTACAGAATTGGCAGATCATTTTCTCGAAATTAAAAATACACGAGCTTGGCATGGTGGTGCACACCTTTAATCCCAGAATTTGCAAAGCAGAGACAGGTGGATCTTTGTGAGTTCAAAGGCAACCTGGTCTCCATAGTGAGTTCCAGTTCACTTTCGGCTACACAGTGAGACCATGTCTTTTTAAAAAGGGGCTGAGGGCCAGAGAGATAGTTCAACAGTTAAGAGCACTTGTTGCCCTTCAGAGGACCCAAGTTCAAGTCCCAGTACCCACATGGCTGCTCATAATCTTTTATAACTCCAGTTCTAGGGGATCCAACACCTTCTTCTGGCCACCTTGGGCATTCTGAATACATGTGGTACAAAGTTACCATTACATTTAGCAAGAGCAAGGTCATTTGTGGAAACTGTAATTTCAGTGGCTTGGTGAGTGGAAAATCTGGATAGAGTGGGTTTAATGGAACGTTATCTACTTCCCTGTGTCACCACAGAGGGTTAATTGGTATACCCCATTTAAAGGACACTTTGAAAGTATCTATAAGAATTCAAATGTGCATCTTTGACCTAGTAATTCTACCTTAATTTTATCTTTTTTTGGTTTTTTGGTTTTTCGAAACAGGGTTTCTCTGTGTAGCTTTGGTGCCTGTCCTAGATCTAGCTCTGTAGACCAGGCTGGCCTCGAACTCACAGAGATCTGCCTGCCTCTGCCTCCTGAGTGCTGGGATTAAAGGTGTGCATCACCACCGCCCAGCCCTTAACTTTATCTTTAAAAATTATTATGTTTAGGCCAGGCAGTAGTGTCACATGCCTTTAATCCCAGCACTTGGGAGGCAGAGGTAGGCAGATCTCTGTGAGTTCAAGGCCAACCTGTTTTGTAGAGTGAGTTCCAGTACAGCCAGGGCTGTAGAGAGAGACCCTATCTTAAAGAACAAACAAACCAAACATTATTACATTTAATAAATTTTTTTGAGGTCTGGAGAGATGGCTCATTGGTTAAGAGCACTGGCTGCTCTTCCAAAGGTCCTGAATTCAATTCCCAGCAACCACATGGTGGCTCACAACCATCTATAATGAGATCTGAAGCTCTCGCTGGCATACATGCAGACAGAGCACTCATACCTTTAAAAAATACATAAATAAAATAAATTTAAAAAATAATACATTTTTTTGAGACAAGGTCTCTATGTAATAGTCTTGACTGTCCTGGAACTTGATATGTAGAACCAGGCTGGCCTCGAACTCATGGACAGTCACCTGCCTCTGCCTCCTGAGTGCTGGTATTAAAGGTACGTGCTACCACACTTGGCCCAATATTTTAATCAAATTTAGAAATCTATTATTATTATTATTATTATTATTATTAGTAGTAGTAGTAGTAGTAGTAGTAGTAGTAGAGTGAGTGTGTGTGTGTGTGTGTGTGTGTGTGTGTGGTATGTATGTGCACAGACATGCCTCAGTATGCATACCGGGGTCAGAGGACAACTTAACAGGAGTCAGTTCTCTCCTTCTACCCGAGAATTCTGGAAACAAACCCAGGTCATCAGACTTTCATGACAAATACTTTTGCCCACTGAGCCATCTCACCAGCTCTTAAACTGGGCAAAATGACATAGGTAAAGGAGTGGGTGGGGTTTTTGTGTGTGTGGTTTTTTTTTTTTCTGGTTTTTTTTGGTAAATGTAATTTTTGTGTCACTGTTTGTAGTGGTGACAGAGTACATAAGTCACCGCCTATTATAAGGTATTATTTCCTAACATGGTAAACAAAGGGCCCTTTACTGTTGAGGTAACTTCTAAGATGTATTGTTAACTGGGGGAGTGAGATTAAGGGAGAAAGGAAATTTGTGTTACATTGACAGAATGAAAAACATAAATAAATAAATAAAGACAGCTGATTTTTTTGGGGAAAAAATAAACCACAAGCAGAATTTCAGTTAAACTGTATTTTTAATGCAAGTTTAAAAATACATAGAAAAGTAGAGAGGCCACTACAGGGAGCTTAGCCTCAACAGCCTTCTTTACACCTCTTTCCCCCTCCCACCCACACCTCCTTCCCTATTCCCCCCCTCCTTCCCTCTCCCCCCCACTTCCTTCCCTGTCCCCCCCACTTCCTTCCCTGTCCCCCCATCTCCTTCCCTGTCCCCCCATCTCCTTCCCTGTCTCCCCCACTTCCTTCCCTGTTCCCCCATTACCTCCTTCCCTGCCCCCCCTACACCCTCCCATGTCCTTCACTGGTTGACACTTTGCTCTGACATATTCAAGAGATCCTTGGCTCATCTCATTTGCCTCCACACACTTCTGAATGAATCTCTAAAAATTAAAGACGTTTCCTCACAGAATCATATTATTTTAAGGGCTGGAGAAAGAGGGCTGGAGAGATGGCTCAGAGGGTAAAGATGCTTGCCCCTCAGACTGACAACCTGAGTTCTTCCCCAGAATCCAAGCTGTGGAAGGAGAGGACCAACTCCTGAAAGCTGTCCTCTGACCACCACATGTGTGCTGTGGCATGCGTCCCGACCCTGCCCATGGAAATAGATAGATAGATAGATAGATAGATAGATAGATAGATAGATAGATAGATAGATATGTAATTTAAAAATTACAAAGAAAATTAACAAAGGGTGCAATTATTCTTTAACATCACTAAGTAGCTAATCTGTCTTTAGCTTTTTCTAATTTTCCCCATACTATTCATAGCCCTTATTGAAATCAAGATCCCCCCCCACTATGAAGCCCACCCATCTCTCTTGGTGACTGTTTACCTCAGTGACCGCCGCCGTCTATGAGTGCAGGGCTCCAAGGAACCCCTGCAGTGCCCTCCCTGGCCCAGGTGCTTGTGCCGATCTGGACAGCCTTCCCTTAGTGTCAGGGCAGACGCAGACTTGTGTCTTGTCTCCGTTCAACCTCTGCAGTCTGACCCAGGCCACAAGGACTCTGGGACCCGGAAGCCATTGTCCCGGCTGTGCTGTTCTCTCTCCATGGCCAGTTAGGCTCAGCACTCTAAAGGTGACGGATCTCTATCTACTTTGCAGGGCAGCCAAGGTGTCCGAGGACCCCAGGGGATAACAGGCCCAAAGGGAACCACGGTAAGTGACCAGAGTCCAGGCCCTGGTCCTGGTCAGTTTGTCGGCATCCCTGGATGGAGAGGAAGCTGGGGGTCTGGAGTGAACTCCATGGCAGGCTGCTGGCTCTGTAACCTGGCAAATACGCTTTCTTTTAGCTTAGCCTCTTTACCTGTAAATAGTGGGGAATCAGGGCGCAACAGTGGGAAGCTTGGCACCTGAGCAGTCACCACACAAAGGAGGGTGTGGCCTGTCCCTCTTAACCCCTTCCCCAGGTCTGGGGTTTCCTGAAGTGATCAGAGCCTCTCTGCTTGCACACTGCAGCTGTCACAGAAGCTCATGTCACAGGGTGGGTGTCTTGACCCCATGGGTCTTCCCATTAGGAGTCTCCCTTGAATTTCCTTCCTGAACAGGGTCCTCCAGGCATTGATGGCAAGGATGGGACCCCGGGCATACCTGGCATGAAGGTAAGAGACAGGAGCATTGGTGGAGCTGGCCAGGGTCAGGCCTGTTCCTCCTCAGGCTGGTGAGCCCTGTCATACCAATCCTATAGGCTTCAGAACCAGCCGCTCTCAGTGTGTTTCAGGCAGGCCTCCTTGCTTCTGGGTCTGTTTCCCTGCCTGCACATAGGTGGGAGCCATGAGCCCCCTCAGGTTGGGGCTCTAATTTGTCTTTCTGGTTGTTTGTCCCTCCAGGGCAGTGCAGGACAGGTGGGGCGGCCAGGAAGCCCAGGCCACCAGGGCCTAGCGGTGAGTATCAACTGAGGCTATCTGAGCTGCCCACAGGCAAGTTGATCCTCTTGGGCCTCAGAGAGCGGATCACTTGGTTTCTTGCCTCTGTGTGCCTCTCTTGCACAAGAGACTGAGGAGGTCAAAATCTGCACCTGAGCTCTGACCCCGTCACCCCCTCACCTCATTACCGTCTATGTGGCTCCTGGCCTGGTGTAGACTGCTTCATCATTTGGATAATTTTTGTTTTGTTTTGTTTTTCAAGACAGGGTTTCTCTGTATAGCCCTGGCTGTCCTAGAACTCACTCTGTAAACCAGGCTGGCCTTGAACTCACAGAGATCCGCCTGCCTCTGCCTCCCGAGTGCTGGGATGAAAGGCGTGCACCACCACTGCCTGGCCACAGTGGCTTTTTCTATTTCCATACCATTAGGCCTTTGCTGGTCTCTGGTCTTCTTGATTCACCTTTTAGTTCAGCCTGTGACGCTCACCCTCTTCCCTCCTGAGGGCGCAGACTGCCAAAGCCTGCTTCTCTGTGCATGTGTAGACTAGTGTTCACTGTATGCTTTTCCCCTGGACATGGACGCTGATAGACAGGCCATTGTCCAAAGCCCACTCCTCAGCCACTGGGATTCAAAGCAAGGGTGAAAAGCCAGCTAAGCTCATGATACCGGGACTGGATCTTTGATTGTTTCGCTCCCACAAGGAGGAGAAAAATCTGGATTGGACATGACGGAAATGTGGCAAGTACCCATCCCCCCATGCCAGGGCAGAAACTGACACCATCTTTTTTCTTTAGGGTGTGCCGGGTCAGCCTGGGACAAAAGGAGGCCCCGGAGACAAGGTGAGGAGACCCCTAAGCCAGGACACTTGGTTCTACTTGGACAAGGGGACCAGAGAGTGAGAAATGGGGCATGACTCAAGATTGTGAGGCCCAGTTCTCACCCAAGGCTTGAACAGTCCAAACACAAGCCTCTTAGCCCACACTCCCTTCTGCCACTGCCTTGCCTCTCCCTCATCCTGGCTTAGCAGAAGCGGGATGTGGCCTGGAATCCAGAGGAGAAACAAACTCAGGAAAAGCAATGGAGCCCAGAGGATCTGATCAAGAACACCCTGCACCCTTCCCTGCTTATTTGGTTGTAGACTTTGTACAGGGTTCCTGGGCCTACCTGAGGCTAAGGACTGACTGGCAGCTACCAGCCTGACGTGAGAACTGTATTTTCCTGCAGGGCGAACCAGGCCAGCAGGGCTTCCCTGGAATCTCTGGTCCTCCAGGAAAAGAAGTGAGTATCCCTCTCCATTCTTTTTTTTTTTTTTTTTTTTTTTTTTTTTTTTTTTTTTTTGGTTTTTTGAGACAGGGTTTCTCTGTGTAGCTTCGTGCCTTTCCTGGGACTTGCTTTGTAGACCAGGCTGGCCTCGAACTCACAGAGATCCGCCTGCCTCTGCCTCCCGAGTGCTGGGATTAAAGGTGTGTGCCACCACCGCCTGGCAACAAAACAGCCCTCTCCATTCTTGCTGGAGGGCTTTGGTCCTTCTAAGTTTAAGGTCCTGACCTCAGTGTAGGGCCAGGGCGAGGCTGCGGGATGGAGCCCAAACCTGGGGAGTGACTTGAATCTGGTGTCCTGTCCCACTGACGCAAGCAAGCCGGTTCTGCTTTCTGGGCCAGCCTCCTCAATTGAAGCCAACTAGTTGTTCCAAGGGTCGGGGAGGCTGAGCCAGGGCTGGAAGGAGGGTCCTACCAGGTCTGCTGATTATTCTTTCTCCTCCCAGGGGGAGCCAGGGCCTCGAGGAGAAATTGGTCCCCAGGGCATCATGGGACAGAAGGTAAGCGGTCCCCCCTCCTCCATCCTTGCAGGGGCTGGCACTGGGTCCTCTCTGACAAGGCCTCAAATGAATGTCTGTGAAAAAGAGTAATAAGAAGGCCCCCTGCTGGTGACAACCGGAAAGGATGGCACTTGTCTTGCTAGAGCCGGATCTGATCTAAAAGGCTGGCCATGTTGAGAGACCAGGTGTGACCTCCTTTTTCCATTTCAGGGCGACCAGGGTGAGAGGGGACCAGTAGGGCAGCCAGGCCCTCAAGGACGACCGGTGAGCATAGGCCAGCTGAGGGGGACAGAGGGCTCACAGCTCGGTTCTTTGTTTACTTCATTGTTTTGTTTTTTTCCACCACCTCAGGGCCCCAAGGGAGAGCAGGGTCCCCCAGGAATTCCAGGACCCCAAGGCTTGCCAGGCATCAAAGGAGATAAGGTACCACCGGAGGCTGGAAAACACCAGGGAAAGGGACCCAAGTCTGGGCTGCGGTGGGCTGAGTGGGGAGGGGTTTGGACCAGGAGGAGCAGGGAGCTAGGGGCCTCCCCTCCCTGGAGAGGACATTTCACTGTGTCCCAATCTCTTTTTCCAGGGTTCCCCAGGGAAGACCGGGCCCCGAGGCGGAGTGGTGAGTTCCAACGCCCTAGTCCGGCTCACAGGCGTCGGGTGCCTGGGGCGTCGGGTCTGTATACACCTGCAGACCCTGCGCCCCTTGTCTTCACCACCACGGCGCTTGACACCAGGTTCTCTTTCTGCAGGGTGACCCAGGGGTGGCCGGCCTCCCGGGTGAGAAGGGGGAGAAGGTGAGCGGCCACGGGAGTGGGACGGGGAGTCGGGGGCTGGTCTGGGGTCCCGTCCACTTCTTGACCATGCTCCTTCTGCAGGGCCAGTCTGGACAGCCGGGGCCCAAGGGACAGGTGAGCCCCTCCCCTCTCTCCCACGCGGCTGCTATTCTCCCTCTGGCCCCACCCTCTCCTTTCTCCCCATTCTCCCCTCCCTCCTGATGCCTTCTTACTCCACACGATCCCTTTGCAGCAAGGAGTCCGTGGAGAGCCAGGATACCCTGGCCCCAGTGGGGATGCGGGCGCTCCAGGAGTGCAGGGCTACCCCGGGCTTCCTGGACCCCGAGGACTGATGGGAGATCGAGGCGTGCCAGGACAACCTGGGAGACAAGGTGTAGTGGTGAGTGGACCCCAGGGCTAGGGGATTCTCTAGGAAGGACATCTTCTTGGGGGTGCAGCAAATTGCCCAAAGCTGGGAGTTCCCAGAGGTCCTCTGGCTGCTCCAAGACTGACCCCGGATCAAGAGAATGGGTGTGGCACGTGCCCAAAAATGTTGGGATAGACAGGGGCGGGGTGCGGAGGCAGGTTGCTGGAGTGGGTTGGTTCTGGCAAACAGGGCTTGCTTCATGAATTTTATCCTGTGCTCTTAGGGCCGAGCAGCCAGTGAGCAGCACATCGTGGACGTGGTGCTGAAGATGATTCAAGGTGAGGGCAGGGCTGCAGCCCCTCCCTCAGTCCATTTCAGTAGCTGGTCACCCTTCACCAGCCTCTCTATGTGTCTTTGCTTGAGGGTCTGGAGTCCCTGGTGTGCATTCCAGCTCTGCCTCCCGGAAACTGTGGAACTTTGGATAGACCCATAAAACAGGGCCTAGGGAAGGGGAAGCTCCAAGTGGGGCTTGTCTGTCTGCAAGCTTAGGGGCCAGGTGCCATCACGATGCCCTGTCTTCTCCAGGCTCATCTCAGACCCTTCTTCCTCCTCTTCCCTTCAGAGCAACTGGCAGAGGTAGCTGTGAGTGCCAAGCGGGAAGCCCTGGGGGCAACCGGAATGGTGGGTCCCCCAGGACCTCCTGGGCCCCCTGGATATCCAGGCAAACAGGGACCCCATGGGCATCCTGGCCCCCGAGGCATTCCTGGCATCGTGGGAGCAGTGGGTCAGATTGGCAACACTGGACCCAAGGGTAAGCGCTGCTCTGGGGCTGGGGCTGGGCAAGGGGGACTGGGTCAAAGGCAGCTTGGTACAGGAAATGTCAGTTCTTACTGGACCCTGTCCAGAATACACCTTATCTGATATATCATCTCCCACATTTTATCTGGATCTCCCTTTGTCTAAGCAGCCCTCTGTGGTCATCTCTAACTTTCTCCAATAGCATACTGGCACAATGGATGTGTACAAAACAAATTAAGTAGTGGGAGAGATGCTTCTCAGTTTGGGGAAAGACACTCCTTTTTGTCTCCAGGAAAGCGTGGAGAGAAAGGTGACCAAGGAGAAATGGGACGTGGGCACCCCGGGATGCCCGGACCCCCAGGGATCCCAGGTAACAACTTGATCCTGTGCCGCCACCCTTCTATCTCTGAGCTTGGGGAGTAATGATCCTGGGTTTTCCGCATGGAAGCCTGGCACTCAGCCAAGTCGGAGCACCTAGGAGTCTCGGGGTTCTGGCCGGGAGCTGGCAGCTGGGACTGTTGGGTAGTGTCTGTGTCTTCCTTCAGTGATTGATATTTATGGCCTAATTTTCCCTGCCTGAACAATTTCCCAGTGTCTTGCCTCTCCTCACAGGTCTTCCCGGCCGGCCTGGCCAGGCAATCAATGGCAAGGATGGAGACCGAGGATCCCCAGGGGCTCCAGGGGTGGCTGGCCGACCTGGCTTGCCAGGCCCAGTGGGGCTGCCCGGGTTCTGTGAGCCTGCCGCCTGCCTAGGGGCTTCAGCCTATGCCTCTGCTCGCCTCACGGAGCCTGGGTCCATCAAGGGGCCATGAGCAACCAGCCAGGACAGAGCCTATTAGCATCTTGGGTCCCCTCTGGGTGGATATGCACCCCAGCTCCAGCCCAGGAGGCTAGATTTCTCAGGACCTTTTTTGGAACCTAGAGGTCCTGAAGACAAGTTCAGTGAGGGAGGGGTCGGTGAGGGAGAGCACTGGAGTAAAGGTGAGGCCAACAGAGCAAGTACTGGAGAGCCACCACCTCCGAGGGAACAGGGTGGCCTTTCTTCCCAGAGTACCAACTAGCCCTCATCCATGCCATTCTGCACTGGCCTTCCCACCCTCGGGGCAGGTAGACCGAGGCCTCTGATGATCCTCCTCCCCTTCTTACTGTCTGGACTTATTTTCATTGGATGTCTGCTGAGGGTGAGGACCCTGAGTTGGCAATCCTTAGGCCAGCCCCATTATTTCCTTTCCGCCTCCCATCTGAGTATTTAAACACCCATCTCCTTTGTTTCTGACATCACTGCTCTCCAGTCCCTTCGCCCACACCCACTCTGGCCTTTGTGTAAATAAAAGTTCCCAACTTGGTTACAAACTGACTTCTTGTGGATGAGGATGGGAAGCTGTTGCTGGGTCTCCACTGCTTGAGCCAAGTGGCTAAGGGCTCACAAATGGGAGGGGAAGTCTGGGCCCTCCATCTGGGCACATCTTAAGTCGTGAGCACTGGGTAGGCAGGTCTGAGAAACTTCTATGGTGAGAACCAGAGGGTCAAGGCGGGGTGTTGATCCACCCAGTAACTTTGGGCAAACCTCTTTAAGTCTCTTTGTATAGTGGTGTTTATATACTGGGTTGCCAGGGCTCTCTCCCTCCCTCCCTCCCCCCCCCCTTTATCCTTTCCGTTCATTTCAACCAGGTCTCATGTATTCAGGCTGGCCTTGAACTTGCTATATAGCTGAAGTTCTGAGTTTCAAACTCAGAGTTTGAACTTCTGAGTTTCTGCCGTCTGCTGGGATTACAGGTGTGCACCACCACACCATTTTTGTGGCACTGGGGATCAAACCCAGTGCTTCATGCATTGCCTATTAGGCAAGCACTCTGCCAGCTGAGCTACATCCCCAGTCACACACACTACCACCCGCTGGCCTGTCTCAGTGGCCCCTGCGTGCTAGCTCTGGAGCGGGACCTTGGAGTGGAAGATTGGCGGACTTGGCTGTTGCTTGCAGGAGCTCCTGCATGTGTGTGTGTGGAGGTGGGGGATGGGAGACATAGGGTTTGATGAAACACTAAGGGGCACTGACTCAGATCTGCTCTGTCTACCCCGGCCCATTGTTCTATCGGCCAGCCAGGAGCTTTTGAAATGAAATAGTGTCTTAGTCAGGGATAGTATTGCTGTGATAAAACACCATGACCAAAGCAACCTGGGAAGAAAAGGGTTTGTTTGGTTTATGCTTCCACATCAGAGTTCATCATCAAAGGAAGTCAGAATGGGAACCAACGACAGAGCAGGAACCTGGAGGCAGGAGCTGATGCAGAAGCCATGGAGGGATGCTGTTTACTGGCTTGCTAGTCATCGTATCTCCACTTCCTCCCACCCCCACTACCCTCACCCCTACCCCTCACCCCTACCCCTCACCACCACCACCACCACCACCACCACCACCACCACCACCACCACCACCACCGAATGGCTCACTCAGTCTGTTTTCTTATAGAACTGGAGACTACTGGCCGAGGGATGGCCCAACCCATAATGGGCTGGGCCTTCCCACATCAATCACTAATTAAGAAAATGCCTACAGGCTTGCCTATTATGGAAACATTCTCTCAACTGAGGCTCCCTCCTCTCTGATGACTCTAGCTTGTGTCAAGTTGACATAAAACTAGCCAGCACAGATGGCTAATTTTTTTGTCAGGATCAATCTGGGTATGTGTTGTCCCCAAAGGAAGCACTCTGCATCCCGGGCCCTCTTGGAGGCACACAGCACTGTAGCCCAAGGCCAAGTGCCTGCTGATGTCCTCCCTGTCTTCTTCACTAAGCACATTTACCCTAGGGACTTAACCACAAGCTGGGGTCAGCCAGGAAGGACTAGCTGTGGCAGCACCAAGGGCCACCAAGGTGGGTTTATCTTTAGGGCTTCAGCCAACCCTGTTATGGCACCCCAGCCTCCACAGAGAGCCCCTGGTGTGTGGCTGCCAGGGAGCCCATGGAATAGAGGATCCAGGGCCCAGTGAAGGGAGGGGAGAGAGCTGCCCTGGCCCCAGCAGGTGCTCAGATATCCACAGGGACAGGGTGGCAGTGACTGGTGTGGTGCCTGGAACCTTGGGCTTAGGAGCCCTTTCCTGGTCCTCTGTGACTTAATGAGACAGGATACACAGGATGGTTTCAATGACAACAGAGGAGCTGATGGGTCACAGATCGCACCTCATTTCTGTGAGTGAAGCATTCGAAAGAGTCAAAGGGGCTAATCCCTAAGGACCAGTGGTTTGTGCCTTCTGCAGCTTCTTGGTGGGTGGGTTTCATGCTGATCACGAGTGTGACCTGTGAGTCTCCCATATGCCCTTCTGAATGCATCCCCGTGTCTGGCCCAGTGTCCCTACTCCAGCCATGATACTCCCTGGGCTGTTTAAGCATGCTACGCCACAGACAGACATGCTATGCCTGCTGCTTGGAATGCCGCTCCACCAACTACCCTTACTCCAGCACCCTGCTTCACCCTCGGCTCAAAAGTGACCTTATCTCTGTCATATATTTTTTTTTTCTTTTTTCCGAGACAGGGTTTCTCTGTGTAGCTTTGCGCCTTTCCTGGAACTCACTTGGTAGCCCAGGCTGGCCTTGAACTCACAGAGATCCACCTGGCTCTGCCTCCCGAGTGCTGGGATTAAAGGCGTGCGCCACCACTGCCCAGCATCTCTGTCATATTTTAAAAACAGCAGGAAGGAGTCACACCATACAACAGGGCATACATAGGAGGTTTATTGAGAGGAGGGGAGAGAAGGGGGCAGGGACCCGTCCCTGGGGACGAGGAAGAGAAAGGAGACAGGAGGTGTACAAGGCCTGCCTTTTATAAGGAAATGGAGTGAATGAGCACAGGAGGTGCTCTTAGTGGCTGCAGCTGAGCTATATCCTTGTCAGGACCCTAAAGGCAGGCCAGTACAGATGCCTAAGGCCAGTACAGATGCCTAAATGCTAACAGTTCCTTCCCAGCATTTCAAACACCCCTTCTGTGATTGCCTGTTTCTCCTCAGTGCTTCTGTTTGACCTAAGACACTAGAATACCTCAAAAGAAGCTTAGCCTCTCGTTCAGTGTTCTGTTTTCCAGCACACAGTGTCTGGTACATAGCAGGTGCTCAATATTCATTAAAGAAATGAAAACTATATCCAGGACACAAAGAAACAAGACTCTAATCATCAAACTAGCAATGAAGGGGCTTGGATTCAACCTGTGTGTGGCTGTGTGGTCTGACGGCCCAAGATTCCTGGTGGTTCTTTGCACCAAGAGCAGGACCCTGCCCCCCATGACTGAATTCTGAGCAGTCAAAATGATGTGGGGTACTGCAATAGAGCACTTGCTTAGCATGAGGCCTGGATGCATGCACGTGCACACACACACACACACACACACACACACACACACACACACACACACAGGGAAAGGACATTTAACGAAAAGGACACTACAGCTAGATGGTTCAGCTGCCCCCAGAGAGTCAACATGGTTCCTCCAGGTCATACCTTGCAGTGTCTCCCCAACTATGACTCTGCAAAGCACCAAGATTACTTGCCACAAGGGTTAGAAGATCCCACCACTTCTACTGTAGAAACCAGAGCAATCCTGTAAAACTAAGCCACATCATGCCCTAAACCTTCATGTCCAAAGCTTCCTACCAAGTAAAACTTTAAAGCCGGGCGTGGTGGCACCCCTTTAATCCCAGCACTCAGGAGGCAGAGGCAGGTGGATCTCTGTGAGTTCTAGGCCAGCCTGGTCTACAGAGCGAGTTCTAGGACAGCCAGAGAAACTGTCTTGAAAAACAAAAGCTAAAGTTTAAGTCCCCTCCATTCTTGAAGTTTTGGGAGTCAAGCCCAGGACCTTGTGCATCCTGGGCAGGTACTCTAATTGAGCCTCAGCCCCCGAAGTCTAAATTCTCACAGTGGCCACAAGGCCCAGTAAAACCTGTCCTTCCTTTCAATTTCTAATCCCTCTAGCACTCGCCCTCCCCACCCTCTGGCTTTCTGGTGTTGCTCATGTTTCAAGGCCTTTGTAGCTACAGCTCCCTTTTCATAAGATGCCTTCAGATACCTACAGTACTCTGTCACTGAGCCCTATTATAGCTTTTTCTATACATACATACCTATGATAAAGTCTAGCTTCTAAATTAGTCATAGTGAGGGATTAACAGTAACTCATAGAACAGTTATAACAATACATTGTATGTAGGGTTTGGACCGTGGCTCAGTTAATAGGCTGCCTGGACTCTGGGTTCAATCTCCAGCATCACATAAACACGGTGGCACATGCTGGCCACCATGTAATGGCACATGTAATTCCAGCACTCAGGAGGTGGTGTCAGGAAGATCAAGTTCAACATCATCCTCAACTACACAGTAGGTCTGAGGCCAGTCTGGGATATATGTGGCTGTATCTCAAGAAAGTTTCTCTTTCACAACTTGACAAATGTTATTAGTATTTCTGCAATGACCAGAAAGAAAAACTACAGGAAGAAGGGACTGCTGTATCTTAGTCACTGATAACTATAATTGAGCATCAGAGGCGAGCTCTGACCCAGACAGGCAGTTATCTGTTCACTGGTATGGGCAATCCTGGTTTCTTGGGCTCTAGAATACACAGAGGTATCTTCTGATTGATCTGGATGATGGAGAAGATCCAAACGGAGGCCGGAACAATAAAAATGCAAGCCCAAGACAATCTGAGGTTACAACAATGGAGAAGGAATAATTCCAAGGCTGCTTCTGAGGGGATGCAGTAAAAATTGGTGATGCTCTGAGGGATGCTGTAAGAACTGGTGATGCTCTGAGGGATGCAGTAAGAACTGGTGATGCTCTGAGGGATGCAGTAAGAACTGGTGATGCTCTGAGGGGATGCAGTAAGAACTGGTGATGCTCTGAGGGATGCAGTAAGAACTGGTGATGCTCTGAGGGATGCAGTAAGAACTGGTGATGCTCTGAGGGATGCAGTAAGAACTGGTGATGCGTGTACCGGAAAGAACAGGAGGCAGCCATGAAGTGGTGCCTGTGTCACTCAGGCTCGGGGCTGGTCACAGGATCCATGGACAGCACTGTCCCTGTAGGCAGTCAACACATCTGGGTAACATAACATCTGACGCACAAATCACAACACAAAACCCAACATCAGGACATAAATCTGCATTGGCAACTTTTAATGTCTCACTTGTGCAGAACTGAAAGGTGTATTTAAAGGCACAGAAGGAAGGAAAGGCAATTATCTGAGCATGGAGTCATAGGAAAGGATGCTGCAGAGAAGCCGTGGGCTGCTCTGCTGAGCTGTAGGAAAGAAACAATGCAGCGCTGAACGAGAGCTTGGGGCTGTTATGGTCCGTGTGAAGGCACCACTCACATGTCAGCGGAGCACAAGACGATCACAGTGCCGTCAGCACACTGTGGAGTGAATGCCCAGGAGAGGCACACTCCCGGGGAGGTGAGTGGGAGTGGCGGGCGCAGCACGGTTCTCACTCGGCACGTGGATAGACACTGGAAGCACTCAAGCTCACACCTTTTACCTCTGGAAATCTTGCGTGCTGCTGTCTCTGAGAGTAAACATCTGCCTGACGACCAAGAGTTATAATTAAAAACATGGAATCTGCTCTAATTAGGACTTGTGAATAAAAGGATTACAAAAATGAAAGCAGAGACTCTGTCCTTGAAAAAAGATAGAAAACCGTATTTTTTCCTGTAATAAGAGAATCATGAATATTTCACCTTTATGTCTTTTCAAATGCCATCTCTTCTTTCATACTCTGCCACATTTAACATTGGGAAATGTGTATAATATGGCAACTTCTGCTAAGTCAAAGGATGTACTGTTATTTGCTGGGGGAAAACTGAGTGAGAAAAGGCTAGCTTACCTCTAGTAAGGCCAGGTGGGAGGAACAGTAAGAATTGAGACTTTCTTTCCTCCCTCCCCATCTCTCCTTCTTCAGACAGGGTCTCACTACGTAGCCCTGGCTGGCCTCAACTCACAGATCCACCTGCCTCTGCCTCAAGCATGGGGATTAAAGGTAAGTGCTATCAAGCCTGGCTTAAAATTAAGACTTTCTTTAAAGCAAACCCAAACTCAATGATTTGAAAGATTTCTACTTTCAAGCACTAGTCATTCCTAAACTGGGTGTGGTGGCTCACATCTGCAACCCCAGCATTTGGAAGGCTGAGGAAGGAGGCCTGATGAGAAGTCTAACCCATGCTAGGCTAAAGAATAAGTCTGGGGCCACCAAGGGCTAGAGTGAGACCTTATCTCAAAAAAAGGGAGGAAGGGAGGGAGGGAGGGGGTTCTTGATTGGTGTGAGAAAGAGACAGAAAGCTTTGTGAGTTCAACAGTACAGTACAGACTAACAACTTCTATTTCAGGAGCATCAGCTTCACTCATTTTTACTTTTCTTTCTTATTTAAAACACTGATTGGCCAGGTTAAGTCATAACAGCATGAAGGTAAAAACAAATTCCATGTAGGTACAAGCACAGTGATTTGGGACCACTCTTTCTGTTTCTGTCTTGCAGAAAATACTTAGAGGTGGTGTTTCCCTTTTAAACATACAACCCGAACACCCTATATGCAGATTCCACATAGCGAGGAAATAAAACGAGTTGTGCATTACCTTAAATAATTTTACAAATCGATGGTAAACCAGATGTTAGAGAAGACTATGCTTTAAAAATATTAAGCCTCAAATTTTTATCCAGTGTTTTAAGAAATGGATTATTAAAATCATTTTTGAAATGAGATAGTAAATGTATTTAAATCTGGACTTTTATGGACTTAATCATTTTCCTTAAAAACTTGAAACCATCAAGAGCTGGAACATGCTGCCGGGCCAGAAATAATAACAAGTGTGTCCAGTCCCGAGTGGCTCAGTCTCGTTTTGTGGCTTTCAGAGCCTGAAGCCTCTCTAGTAGTGGAGGGTGTGAATAGTGCCACGTGGAGAACAGCCAGTCAGAAACCGGGAAGCCCAGGTTGTCTTTGTTTAGCTTGATCAAAGCAGAATATAAGTCTTTAGCCATCCCAAGTTTCTTGGCAAAAGCGTCGGCCTGAAACTCAAACCTGCGGCTCAGGACTGTTAGGCAGAAAGACAGAACCTGTAGAAGAAAAGAAAAGGGTTTAGCCGCCTGGTACTGTTATTGTCACCCAAGCCCTCAGGAGCCAGGCTGTGGAGAACTGGTCAGGACACGAGAAAGGCAAGCTAAACCTACTAGAAGACCATGACTTAGGATTCAAGGGGGTGGGGGAATTATATCAAGCTGAGCTTCCCCAACTCCAAGCAAACAGACCAGAAACACATATATATCCTTATTAAAAGGAAGGAGCTTGAGAGTGTGCAGTGAGCCTGGGGCTTCACCCTTTAGGAACTTCTCACTGACTGTACAGGTCAGGAGGTGAAGCCAGAGGGCCACAGGGCTGGGCGGTGAGTGCTGAACTTAGGGGTGACTCCAAAGCCAGTGCATACCAGCAGCGTGTGGAATCAGTTCTGTGTTCGCCTTCTGTCTCTACCATACCTTCGTCATTGCTTTTCTGAGACAGGGTTTCACAGACCCAGGGCAATCTCAAACTCCTCATCTTCTGCCCCAACATCCCAAGTGCCAGGATTTCAGGAATCCACTACACTACCACATCCGGAAGTTCTTTTTCAAATATTTATTTATTCTGTGCTTGTGTTCTGCCTGGTGCCCAAAGAGGTCAGAAGGGGGCTTCAAGATTCCTTTGAACTGGAGTTACGGATGGTTATGAGTCATCATGTGAGTACTGGGAACCAAACCCAGGTCCTCTGCAAAGGCAGCAAGTGCTCCTAACCACGGAGCCATCTCTCCAGCCCCACAGGATCACTTTTAATATTCTTAATTAATATTAATAACATTAATAACAGTCTTCACTGAGATTACTCTAAAATATGACAGAGCCTCTGACAACAGTTTCAAATTTTGTTTTGTTGTTGACGCGGTCTTTCTATGTAGCTGGCCTCCCGTTCATGATCCCCTTCAGCCTCCGGAGTCAAAACTGAATGTTTTAGAAGTGGCTACGGCAATATCTACAGGTTAAGTTCACAATTTCTAAAGACCATTATGAAAGGGAAATTTTTCCTGGGAAAATATAAACTCTGAGGGATTAAGGTCTTTGCAACAGCACTCAGGAGGCAGAGTCGGGTGGATCTCTGAGTTGGAGGCCAGCCTGGTCTACAGAGTGAGTTCCAGGACAACCATGGCTACACAGAGAGAAGCCCTGACCTGAAAAACCAAAGTCTTTTACACACAAGTATAGCAGATAGAAAGACATGCTGTGTATTTTAAAAAATATTTTGACATATTTTTTTTGCTTTTGCTTTTGGGGGCTGAGGAGATGGCTTTGTGGTCAAGTACTTGCTGTGGAAGCCTGAGGACCCAAGTTTGAATTTATAGCATTGCAAAAACCAAGTGTACCTCAGCAGCCCCAGTGCTAGGGAGCGGGGAGACAAGGTAGACCTCAGGGGCTTGTTAGGCAGCCAGGTTCACTGACACAGAAGATTCCTGATGTCAATGTCTGGCCTTGGAGAGCAACAGAGGAAGGCATTCAGTGTTAAACTCTAGTCTCCACAGGCATACACATGGGCAAGCATACTTATGTATATAATACACATAACTCTCTCTCTCTCTCTCTCTGTCTGCCACTATGAGTTTCCTAATAAAGTTTGTGAGTCTCTGTTACCACCCAATTCTCCATGAAATTTCTTTCAAATCTTGAATATACATTTTGGTTTGGCTGTCTGAGCCAGATGTGGTGGTGTGTACCTGTCACTCTAGCTCCTCAGGAGGCTCAGGCAGGAGTCTGAAGCCAGCCTTATCAGCTATCTCAAGGAAGGAAAGAAGGGCAACCCCTTCCTCAACCTTCATTCACTGGCTCTAATAACCTTAGCTCAGTACTTGCCTAGCACATGTGAAGTCCTGTATTCAGTTTTCAGAATCATTAAAAAAAAAAAAAAAAAAAAAGCCAGGCGGTAGTGGCGCATGCCTTCAATCCCAGCACCCAGGAGACATGAAGGCAGGCTGATCTCGGAGTTTGAGGCCAGCCTGGTCTACAGAGTGAGTTCCAGGACAGCCAGGGCTATACAGGGAAACCCTGTCTCGAAAAACAAAACAAAACAAACAAAATCCCTCATTCACATCCCTCACCTCTATTTTAAGTACCTTAGTCAACCAGTCTTTGACTTTTGCTCTAATACATAAATAAAATATAAGTAGATAAATTAGTAACTACCTGTTTTGCTATAGGTTTCTAATTTATTTTTTATTTTTGAGGAAGGGTTTCTCTGTGTAGCCCTGGTTGTCCTGGAACTCACTCTGTAGACCAGGCTGGCCTCGAACTCATAGAGGTCCACCTGCCTCTGTCTCCCAAGTGCTGGGATTAAAGGTGTATGCCACCACAGTCCAGCTCCAGTATGTTTTAAAACGATTTATTTTATTTCTAATTATGTGTATGTATGTGGGATGTGTGTGGGGTACATGAGCACATGTACCTGCAGATGCCGGATGCACTGCATCTGAGAGCTGGAGTTACAGGCCGTACCTGATGTGAGTTCTAGGAACTGAAAACTCTGGGTGCTCTGGGAGAGCAGCACCAATGTAACGTAACCACCGAGCTAGCCCTCCCTTTTTTTTGGGGGGGGGGGGGAAAGGGCAATCCCAAGAAAGTATCTCTCCTATTTTAAGCTCCTTAAACTCTTGACACGGCGTACGAGAAGTCCAGGCTAAATGCCCAGCGCCTCTGGACTACATCTCCTAGGCAACTCAAGGCTTTTAAACCATTGTTAGTACCTCTGTGGACTAATCACACTGCAAACCACTCTAATACTCAGTATTTATTTCAGTAATATTTGAAGTGAATTCAACTATTGAGTAAGGAGACAAAACAAAAATCCCATGATTAGGCCAACATCGGCATCATTGCTGCCTGTTGGGAGCACAGTACAAAGGTCCTTGTGCCCACAGATCTCCAGACAACCAGGAATGTTAAGCATAGAGACATAGAGGATTGTCTTTCCAATAGGAAAGATGAAAACCTGTTCTTCCATTCAGAAGGCTAAGAATGGGAAATGATTAATAGCCTGTGTTATCTGTTGGGTCAGGCTATATCAAGCTCTTATCACAGGACCAGAGATGGCTAGTAGTCTGAATGACCCTGATAGACAGAGGCTCCCCAAAGCTCCCCCATCCAGGACCACAGATGGCTAACAGCCCAAATGGCCTCTATGCTATCTGTATGACTAAAACCAGGACAGACCCTTAGGCCCTTAAGCTAGTACAGATAGCCTATCTCTAGAATCCATCTTCTTGGACGGAATGACATGTACCCGGAGTTGAGTTTCAATGTAATTATGCTTCTTTGAACACTGGGGATTGTGTTATACCAGGAAACTATTTTTCCAAATTGTACTGGGCTTAAATACATTGGGAATAAACCGTTTGTTATTAGACTCCCTGAAGTCTGATCCAAGTTGATCAAGTCAATCTGCACTGGGTTTTTATTCTTATCTCTTCGTGGGGTTCAGTTCCTTGTATGACAACTGCAAGGACCCCCTCAGCTGCCAACCCCTGCCTCAGCTGGAGAGCCCTCCTCCCTGCTGAGCTGGGTTTCCAGTCCTCCTAGGCAAAGGCAGCAATTAAAGAAAACTAAACATGGGCTAATGGGAAGCCACAGTGATATTACCAGCCCAACAGGGTAAGAAAAACAATTAGTTAAATAAGCAAAACTTTAAAAAGCAGAGTGCTCTGGGGTTGTTTATTATGTATGTGCAGTGTCCTTACCCCATCTGAGATATGACAAAAGTATTCTCTACCATGCCTTTTTTTTTTTTTGGTTTTTTTGAGACAGGGTTTCTCTGTGTAGCTTTGCGCCTTTCCTGGAACTCACTTGGTAGCCCAGGCTGGCCTTGAACTCACAGAGATCCGCCTGGCTCTGCCTCCTGAGTGCTGGGATTAAAGGCGTGCGCCACTACCGCCCGGCCTCTCTACCATGCTTAAGCAGCAAACCTCACAAGGCATTTTATAAATACATTCATTCCTAGCAACAATGTCGGGCGGCTCATAGCTTCAGGAGCATCCACTGACTCTGGCCTCTGCTAGCACCTAAATTCACGTTCATGTGCCACGAACATCATACACACAGTTAAAAAAATAATAAAAAGAAAATTTAAAAACAAAAACAATAGTTTAATGTCTATAATTTAAAATAATAAATATATGTCCTCGCAAGATTTATATAGCTTGTGTGGACAATTCACAGCTACTTCTCTCCATTCTTCTTTCATGGCACGCCCCACCCCCACCCAGTCCCTACCCCGAATGCTTTCCTAAGTGAAGAAATAGGATTCACCTAGTTGGTCTGATAGCCTTTACTCTAGAACCTGTCTCAAGGATGAATGGAGGTTCCTCAAGATCACCGATACTATTTCTTGGCTTCATCTGGAAGCCTTACCAAATGCCATGAGATTCTGCTCTGAAATACAGTCTCATTAACTGGTGTCGTATCACACACGCAGAATCTGCTCGTGACTGGCTCCTAACCTCACTTGTGAAATACCCACTTTTGGTTTAGTGGGTCCTGGAGGGAGTCCTAAAGTTACTGTGAACAATCAGAGGAACACGGCACAACGCCCTCCAGTCTGTTACCTTCTCAGTTACTATCTGCTTTGTCCCTCACACACAGACTCTCACACCCACACTGGTGAACACATGGCCGAGGACATGGCATTCTAGTAGGTGACCTCCAGCTACCGAGGCTCTGAAGTATACATGTCAAGGTTTGTATCGCTAAGCTCCAATTCTCTACCCTTACCTCCTAACAATATTCTGAGCACCTAACTATTTAGATTGAGATCTCTCTGCTGCTTTTATACCGTCCAGTATTCTTTATACTACACAGTGAGGACTAGAAGCTTCTATGGTTTTATTGATTTATTTTCACGCTACCCTGAAGAATCCAGATTTGAAATAGACAAAACCACATATGTAGTAATTTTTAAAAAGCATACATTACCTCATTGTAAGGTGAGAAAATGAACTGAAAGATGATCAAGAGTCCAATCAGAGTGGGTTGGGTGTCATAAAAACCAAAGGCGGCAAAAAGTACCCTTTGACCAATTAGCACAGCAAATAAGAAGAAACACAGGAAGGAATTTATCTAGAAGAGAGGACATGACACTGCATGTTACTGTGATGCTAAGCAGGCCTGCGGGCGCTGTCTTGATCAATGATGAACGGGAGAGGGCCCATCTCAATGTGGGTGCTGCCACCCTGGCAGGTGCTCCTGGGCTGTATGAGAGAGCAGGCTGAGCAAGCCACGAGGAGCAAGCCAGTAAGCAATGTTCCTCTATGGCAGTGGTTCTCAACCTTCCTAATGCTGCGGCTCTTTAACACAGCTCCTCATATTATGGTGTTCCTCAACCATAAAACTATTTCATTGCTACGTCATAACTGTAATTTTGCTACTGTTATGAATTATAATATAAATATCTGTTACACAGGATATCTGATATGCAATCCTCAAAGGGTCATGACCCACAGGTTGAGAACTGCTGCTCTATGTCCTCTACGTCAGTTCCTGCCTCCAGGTTCCTTCCCTGACACCCTCAGTGATACAGTGTGACCCGAGAGTTGTTCCACAGTTGTTTTTGGTCACGGTGTTATCATGGCAATAGAAACCCTGCCTGAGACACAAGCTGTGCTGGCACCAGCTCAAAGTGGAGTGCTGTAGCATGTGGTAGCATGCAGGGATGCTCCTGGAAGGCACTGCACAAATCAACTTTTGTTGTTCGTTTTCTTTTTTGAGACAAGGTTTCTCTGTGTAGCTCTGACTGTCCTGGAACTCGATCTATAGACCAGGCTGGCCTTGAACTCAGAGATTTGCCTGCCTCTGTTTCCTGAGTGCTAGGATTAAAGGTGTGTACTATCATGCCTGGCATAGAGAAATATTCTTTTTTTTTTTTTTTTATGGCTTTTCTCGAGACAGGGTTTCTCTGTGTAGCTTTGCGCCTTTCCTGGAACTCGCTTTGGAGACCAGGCTGGCCTCGAACTCACAGAGATCCGCCTGGCTCTGCCTCCCGAGTGCTGGGATTAAAGGCGTGCGCCACCACCGCCCGGCAAGAAATATTCTTGATGAAGAGAACTTTAAATAGTACATCTAACTGGCTTTGGGGCAAATATAAGATGAAAATACACACTGATTTGCTGACAGTGGGCAATTAATGGTTCGGTTGGATGATCAGAGGCCTCAGACACACTAGAGTGAGGCTAACCTGCTTCCAGTTACTCTAGGACTTGATCAAGATGCTCATGACTGGTGGTCAAGGTGACAGTCAGTGTATCAGTAAAGAACACCGACTTTCTATCAGAAGATGCACCTGGCTCCTTCTAGGTACCCAATGTGTCCTTAGGGACCAGCCTACTGCCTTGTGGTAGGGCTGATCCCACCACACCCATTCCTTTATAGAAGGTGCAGTGACTTTCCTTACAGATCAAACACTGAGTTAGAATTAGAATTTGGATTTATTTAAGCCTTATGTGCTGTGTTTGTACAGCACAGCTTCAAGCTAAGGAGCTAAGTTTCAACTAAAGACCCATGGCAACAGGAAACCTGGGTTCATGAGTCTTCTCACACAGCCCAGAACTGGCTGGCCTTTCAGGAACAGAGACCCATCTGAAACTCAGTGAAGCATGGTATGATGGTAAACGCGTGTAATTCTAACACTTGGGCGGCAGGAGGATTGCAAGTTGAAAGTCATCTTGGTCTACAAAATGAGAGTCTATCTAAAAACACACACACAAACAAGATTTAGTTTAGGCTGTCTGCTGTGGGATGGTCTGTATGTCAAATTGCTCTGATTGGTCAATAAATGAAACACTGATTGGCCAGTGGCCAGGCAGGAAGTATAGGCGGGACTAACAGAGAGGAGAACTGAGAGAACAGGAAGGCGGAGGAGGGAGACACTGCCAGCCGCCACCATGACAAGCAGCATGTAAAGATGCCGGTAAGCCACGAGCCACATGGCAAGGTATAGATTTATAGAAATGGATTAATTTAAGATGTAAGAACTAGATAGCTAGAAGCCTGAGCCATTAGGCCAAACAGTTTAAACTCTGTGTTTACTTGGTTGGGTCTGAGCGGCTGTGGGACTGGTGGGTGACAGAGATTTGTCCTGACTGTGGGCCAGGCAGGAAAACTCTAGCTACAGCTGTCTGTATGGGTTCAGTTCCCAGCACCAACATCACATGGCTCATAACCATCTTTAACTCAGCTCCAGGGGATCCTATGCCTCTGGCCTCTGTGGGCTCCCGCACTCAAGTACACATACTCATATGCAGACACACATACCTATGCATGATAAACAGTCATAAAAATAAATCTATTTTTTATAAATGATCCTTTAAAAACCTTTTAAAAGTAGAAATATAGTATCTGTTTTACATTTATGACTTATTTATTTTTGTATAATGCGTATGAGTTGTGTGGCAGCACGTGTGTCATGGCAAGCCTGTGGAGGTCACAAGGACAACCTGCAGGAGCCAGTTCTCTCCTTCCACCAGGTGGGTCCCGGGGATCAACCTAACACTGTCAGGCTTGGTGGCAAGTACCTTCACATACTGAACCACCTCACCAACCTTCAAAAGCATTTTAATGCACACCCTATCTAGCTTTGCTCCTTTTTGGTCTTCATGGCTCACGTATCTGAGCAACTCTGGACGTGACAGCCATGATGGTGACAGCAACAAACACTACCATGTACTCGACATGCTCCCACCATGCCCTGCGCACCCCAAACCCTACCAGGACTAGTTATTCAATTCCTAAGCAGCCCTACGCTGTAGTATTCAATGAAGAAATGGAGGTGGAGAGAAACTGAGGAAATGCCTCAGGTCCCACATGTAAACTCAGAACCACAATTAGAAGTCAGGCAGCTTGGTCTCAAAATTGAGATCCTCCTGCCTCAGCTTCCTGAATGGGAGGATTACAAGCCTGTGCCATTACTCCTGGCTTGATGAATGTCTTATCCCCATTACTATACAATGTCTCAGGCCTCTTATACTTTTATTTACTTACTTGGCTTTTCTTTTTAAGACCAAGTCTCACTATGTAGCTCAGTTTGGCCTGGAAGCTGCTACATAGCTCAGAACAGCCTTCGGCTTCTAAAAATTTTAATGTATTTCTTTTGTTTATTATATGTGTGTGTACAAGAACACATGCCACATTGCAGGTGTGGAGGTCAGAGGACAACTTGAGGGAGCTGGTTCTCCTTGAACCATGTGAGTCCTGGGGGTTAAACTTAGGTTTGGCAGCAAGTGCCTTTAACTGCTAAGCCATCTTGCCAGCCCCTCAAGCTGAGATCTTTCTGCCGGGGTCTCCTGAGTACTTAAGATTACAGGTGGGTACCACCACGCTCACTTTTCCTGCCCTTCTCACTATTCCTTTATAAAAATGCAACTGTGAGCCAGAGCTGCACAGCTGTAATCCTAGAACATGGGAGGTGAAGGAAGGCAGACAATCAGGAGCTCAGGGTCATCTTTGGCTACACAACGAGGTCCAGGCCAGTCTGGGCTACATGAGACCCTGACTCAAAGGAAACAAAACAAAATACAATTGTCACTCCAAACTTACCTGACTAATGATTATATTTTTTATTGTGTGTCCCAACTTCCAGTGTCCCAGTTCATGGCCAAGTACAGCCAGTACTTCCTCATTTTTACATCCTTGTTTCTTATTCTGAGTCAAAGAAAAAAGAGAAAATAACCTATTAATAACCTTTAATTCATTTATATCTTTAACCTTGATCCAGTAATATCCTTTCATTGATTGTAATGGAAACAGACTTCAGTATAAAACTTTGCTTAACACAGCATTCACTATGCACCCCAAAGACAGAACTATAAACAAGACAGGCTCCAACTTCACTAAGTTCAACACCCTAAACTAATTTAGATCAGGAAAAAAAAACCTGGAAAGAGCATAAATCTTTATCAATAAGGTAAAGAGTTAAACAAGTCATAATGAAACCACTTGACAGCCACACCCTAAACTCATTAGAAACTTCATCCTCGCTGGGTGGTGGTGGCGCATGCCTTTAATCCCAGCACTCGGGAGGCAGAGCCAGGCGGATCTCTGTGAGTTTGAGGGCAGCCTGGGCTACAGAGCGAGATCCAGGACAGGCACCAAAACTACACGGAGAAACATTGTCTCAAAAAACCAAAAAAAAAAAAAAACTTCATCCTCAAGTTTGTTCTGACGTGGAAACTCCTCGTGAAGAACATGATTAAGTAACAGCCATGCACACAGTCACTGGGAACACTGATGGAAAGCACAGCAGTTTAGGAGCAGCCAACTGTATATGACAGACTACAGTGACTTGACTGCTTGACATCTTTCCTGGAGTTCTAATCCCCAGCACTACCAAAAATAGAAAAATAAAAATTGATTCAAATTATATGATAGTGCAAGGAACACAAGAGAAATAGGAAGGGTGAAAACAGCAACACTGGGGTCAGGAAAGTGGATGGGCATGATGGGGACAGGAAAGTGGACGGGCATGGCGGGTCAGGAAAGTGGACGGGCATGGTGGGGACAGGAAAGTGGACGGGCATGGTGGGGTCAGGAAAGTGGACGGGCATGGTGGGGACAGAGAAGTGGACGGGCATGGTGGGGACAGGGAAGTGGACGGGACAAACAGCAGCAGATTAAGCAGACAAAGCTGAGTCACAAGGTAGCAGCGGAGAATCTAGAGAGACAACTGACTGCATTGCTGAACTTTCAGTGGACATGGAGAACACCCAACTGCTGTGGGATGGTCTTTCTGTACGCTGTGAATATGTGTTGCCGTGATTGGTTAATAAAGAAGCTGCTCTGGCCTTATAGCAAGACAGGTTATAGCTAAGCGGGAAATCCAAGAGAGACAGGAAGAAGAAAGGCAGAGGAAGGAGAGTCGCCAGCTGGAGCCGAAGGAGAAGCAAAATGTCAGCAAACCAGTAACGCCACGGCCATGTTTCAAAACATAGATTAATAGAAATGGGTTAATTTTAGACGAAAGAGCTAGCTAGCAAGAGGCCTGCCATAGGCCATACAGTCTGTAAATAATATTAAACCTCTGAGTGATTATTTTATAAGCGGCTGAGGAATCGCGGAGCCAGGTGGGACCTGGGAAAACTTACAGCTATACCAAACACCTCTGGAACTGGAGAAAGAGGGAGTAGGCTAGAATAAGACCCAAGAGACCAGAGAAATGGCTCAGTGGGCAAAAGTGCTTGTGCCAACAAACATAAAGCAACATTAACTAGGGAAGTTGGCTCGACAGATAGCGATGCCTGCTACCAACGCTGATGACCTGGGCCCGACCCTCAGCACTCACACGGTCGGAGAGGATCAACTCCTGAAAGGGGTTCTTTGACTGCCACACGTATGCCGAGGCAAATGAACACCCATCCTTATATATCACAGACACAATAATAATAATAAAAACTAGTAACTAAACTTGGTTTAAAAAAAAAAGAAAGAAAGAAACCTAACATTCAAATAACACAATTTCTGAAAAAAGAAAATACAAACAAAAAGGAGCAGTTGTAGTGTGTGTGTGTGTGTGTGTGTGTGTGTGTACATGTACCAGGACAGACAAATGCAAATCTTCACCAGGCCTGTACTCTGTAAACACCTCACGGTTCTTCACAATGAAGGCCAGCGCAATGGGCTGGAGAGATAGCTGCTCTTCCAGAGGACAGGGGTTCAATTTCTAGCACCCTCATGGTAGCTCACAACTATTCAGTTCTAGTTCCAGAGGAAGTGATGCCATCTTCTGGTATCCTCATGCACCAGGCATGCATGTGGTACACATATACACATGCAGGTCAAACACACATACAAGTAAATTTTTTTTTTTAATCAGTGACAAATTTATCATAAAAATTACCAAATACTTCAGAAAACAAGGCACAACGAGTGAGAAATAATAAAGAGCAGCATTAGGGCCATAAGAATTTGTATAATGAGATTATCAGATTTCAAATACAAATAAGCATGCTTTATACAAATAAGGAAACATAGCTGGGTGGTGGTGGTGAACGCTTTTAATCTCAGCACTTGGGAGGCAGAGGCAGGCAGATCTCTGTGAGTTTGAGGCCAGCCTGGTCTACAGAGTGAGTTCCAGGACAGCCTGGACTACACAGAGAAACCCTGTCTCGAAAAAAAAAAAAGGGGGGGGCACATCTGATCAGACCAACCTGAAAAAAGAATCAACTGAATTTTAGCGTTAAGAACAATAGAGGCACATGCTTTAGTCCCAGCACTCAGGAGGCAGAGGCAGGTGGATCTATGTTCATGAATTCGAGGCCAGCCTGGTCTACAGAGCGAAATCCAGGACAGGCTCCAAAAAACCACACAGAGAAACCCTGTCTCGAAAAACAAACAAACAAACAAACAAAAAACAACCTGTTCAATCTGATAGCTCATCCCACAGTCAAAATTCTGCCTCGTTCACATATCCTCTTTTCAGAAACCTGCCTATTAGAATCTGCAGTAATATCTCAATTCAAGATGGGTACAGTTAAGGGTACATACCTCCCAGACTGGGAGACTGAGGTTGAGGGTCAAGAGTTGAGGCCAGCTTGGGATACACAAGATCCTACCTCAACAAAACAAAAGAACGAAACCCCAGACCCCAAATTTTAAAAAGCCACACTACTTCAGCTCTTCAAGATATACCTTATATGCCTCAGTATGCTTCAAACTACGGGCTCCTTGTCACCTCTACTCACAGGTTTATCAGGTTGGGATGAGGTCTAAGGTATCATGGCATATAATTTATATATAAACACTGTAGTTGATGAATAAAAGCAGATTCTTCAAGAAGCCAGCAAAAGGCGGCAAACCCCATTCATCACACTTCAAAGGGGGACTCGAACATTTGTATTTTGCTTTTGCACTGCTGAGGAATGAATGCAGGCCCATGGCATGCTAGGCAAGTATTCTACCTCTGAGCTACCCCAGCTACCAGCTGTGCTTGTAGTCAAATAAAACTGTTTCCAAAAATACTAAAGGCCTGCATTCTCCTTACACTGTTGCAACCCCTGGGTCACTTGCTGGTACCCTGCAATGGACACCCCTTATGAACCTGCAGGGCTTTCTAGTTAACTCTCACTGAGTCACCCTTTCTCACCTTCAGTTTTCCTTTCTATGAAATGACCTTAAGTCCTTGTCCCAGCTTCAAATCCTGTAATAGGTGGTTAAACCTAAGTGGCTTTTATTCTAATATCCTCGTTGGCAGGTCATTCCACTTAAAGTAAATATTAAAAGCCAGGTTATGGTAGCTCATACCTATATTCTCAACACTCAGAAGCCTGGAGCAGGAAGGTCCCAAATTTGAAGCCAGCTTAAGTTGTATACATAATACATTCCAGGCCAGTATGGGCCACACACAGCAAGTCACCATCTTATGTGTATGGGGGAGTGTGATGTGTGTGTGTGTGTGTGTGTGTGTGTGTATGTGTGTACCCAGTGTGTGCACCTTAGCCTTGAGACAGGGTCTCTAACTGAACTGAAAGTTCAGTTTTGGCTGCCACTAAGCACTTAGGATCCTCCTGTCTCTATACCTCCACACCTGGCTGTTACATCGGTGCCAGGGATTCGAATTCAGGTCCACAAGTTTGTAGACAAATGTTCTTATCCACTGGGACATCTTCCCAGCCGCACAAAAAAAAAGGTTGGAGCAATAGCTCATCAGTTAAAGCATTTGTTGCTCTTGCAGAGGGCTCAGGTTTGATTCCCAACATGGTGTCTCAAAATCATCCCTAACCCCAGTTCCAGGATATCTGATATGCTCTTCTGACCTCTACAGGTACCAAGCATACACGTGGTACACATTCATACATGCAGGAACATATATAAACACACACACACAAATGAATAAATCTGATAAAACCAACAAAAACCACAGGTGACTTAGGAGTTAAGAGTGCCTCCTGCTTTTCCAGAGAATCTGGATTTGGTTCCCAACACCCATGTCCCGTGGCTCACAATTACCTTTAACTCCAGCTCCAGGGACCCAGACACGCCTTTTCTGGCCTCCACTGACACCTGCATTCACATGCACTTACCTACCCACACATTCATATACATAATTGAAAATAAATCCTCTAGAAATCCAAAGGCATTAGCCCCTCTACCATACTATTTAATCCTTGAACAGAAATTGTCTCATCTATATATTCATAACAGGAACAGGCACCCTAACAGGAACATGCACCTAATTAGATCATCCCTTTAAAGTCAAAACAAATACTCAAATGACATTCACTATTTTCCAGAACTTAAAAGGAAAAGCACAAGAGATTTTACGGGTGTTTTTTCATTTCATCTCACAACTCTAAAAGGTGAGCATTTTACTCCAACACTTCCCATTCATGAGTGATCTTGCATCATTCTGACTCTATTCCATTCCCATCCAAGAATATCTAATAATATCTGGGGACCATCTTGGTTGTAATATGTGAGTGTGTCACTGGTCTCTAGTGGGGACAGGCCAATGATGCTGCCAAACATCACAAGAGACTATCCAGTCCAGTAGTGCAAGGTTGGGAAATCCTGCCAGCCTCTCCTCTGCCTCAAGGAATAAGACGTTCAGGAACCTTAACTTACTTGCTCAGTCATGCAGCTGGTAAGTGAACAGGGTTTAAAATCATCTCACATGACACCACACCAAGAGCACACTCCATCCCACACATAAGTACTGGGGACTGTTTATGAAGATTTATTATTTCTTGCTATCATCCCTCCTCATCCATTTATTCTTAGTACTTTCAATTTTATCTTATCCGGCAATGTTTTTAGACTCTCAGAAGTTTCTCTTGGGGTTGGGCTCATGGCACATACCTTTGTGTGTGTGTGTGTGTGGGGGGGGGTGTTTCAAGACTCTTTTAATCCTAGTATTTGGGAGACTGAGGCAGGTGGATCTCTGAGTCCGAGGCCAGCCTGGTCTACAGAGTGAGTTCTAGGACTTCCAGGGCTACGCATAGAGATCCTGTCTCAAAAACAAACAAACAAACAACAACAAAACAGGAAGTTTTCTTGGACTGGTGAGGTGACTTGATGGGTAAAGGTCTTTGCCAACAAGTCTGGAGCCCTGAGTTTGATCCTTGGAACTCATGAAAAGGTGGAACTATAGAGAACAGATTCCACAGACACATGCTATGGCATGTGCATGTGTCACTCACCCAAGTGCAAAGTACAAAATAAAAAGTAAAAGAAATGCCTTCTCGTACACTCCTCTGTATCTTGTGTCAGGATGTCAGTCTGACCACCCCTTCACACTGTAGGTTTATAAAGGATGTCTGTCTGACCACCCCTTCACACTGTAGGTTTATAAAGGATGTCTGTCTGACCACCCCCTTCACACTCTAAGTTTATAAAGATTAGACTTCTCTTCAAAAAAAAAAAAAATTTTTTTTTCAATCTTGAGATAGCACCTCAAATGTGCCAGGCTGACCTTGAACTTATAATATAGAAGTAAAAATGAGCTTGAACTTCTGGCCCTCCTGCCTTTGCCTCCTGAATGCTGGGACTGTAGGTGTGAGCCATCAGGACTGGTTTATTCGGTGCTTTGCATGGAATTTAGGCTTTATGCATGTAAGGCAAGCACTTTACCACTTTTTCCATATAGCCTAGCCTTGGCTGTCCTGGCACTTGCTTTGTAGACCAGGCTAGCCTTGAACTCACAGAGATCCTCCTGCCTCTGCTGCCTGAGTGCTGGAATTAAAGGCATGCGCCACCAACTGCCTGGCTCTTTTGTATACTTTAGACAGCCCTGTCACTTGCTCTGTTGACCAGTCTAAGCTTCAAACCACTTGCCTCTGCCTCCAGGGTGCTGGGATTAAAGGTGTGAACTATCATTCCAGGCTACTTTGGTATTTAATGCGAAGCAAAGCAGTTTATTACAGAGCAGATATTTCATAAAGAAGTGTTAAAAACAAATAAATTGATTCAATCATATAATGCACCCAAGGAGCCTGAGTGACTAGATGACGGGACCAGGTCTCCACTCTGTCCACTGCCAAAGTAAAGTCTATTAACTGCTATGTCTCAATTACACCAAGGAGTAAATGCTCCTCTTCTTATTTTGCCTGTAGAAATGCTTTGATCATAAACATAAAAGGAATATGGGCCAATGAGATGCATCAGATAAAGGTGATTGCTGTAGCAGACCCTCAGACCTCAGCACAACTGACTCCATGATGGAAGTACCATTCAGGCTGTAAAACTACTCAGCAGGTAGGCAGCACCACCTGCCAAAATGAAAACAAAGATCTAGTCTATCAAAGTCCACAGTTCTGGGAAAATCTCTAAATGTACTAACCTTCCTTTTTAGCTTCTGTAGTTCTGCTTTTGGCTAACTGTTCTTGTTAAGTTGAAGCATGTCAACTCAGGATATGGTTTTTGTGCTTAAAAGTTCATCCTAAGGGGGTTGGTGAGACGGCTCAGAGGTTAAGAACACTGGATGCTTTTTCAGAGGTCTGAGTTCAATTCCTAGGAACCAACCACATGGTGGCTCACAACCATCTATAATGAGATCTGGTGCCCTCTTCTGGCCTGCAGGCACACATGTAGGCAGAACACTGTATATGTAATAAATAAATAAATCCTTAAAAAAAAAAAAAAAAAGTTCACCCTAAGAAAGTTTTGGGACTACAATGGGGATACACTGATTACACTCAGTGTAGTCACCAGCCAGCTAACAAAGACATTTATTGCCTTAAACCTGTGTCCAAACAAAAACCTGTGTCCAAGCAGTCTCTTCTGATAGATACCGCGCAACTGCCACCAATCCTGACTAGCTGAGTTCAATCCCCAGGACCTACAGTGGTACAATCAACTCCTACTACTTGTCCTTTGGATTTCCATGTTTGTCCCAGTGCGCACACACACACAGAAAGCTATTACATGATTCTTAAAAAATAAGATCTTTCAATATCAATATGCACATCTTGTGAAAGTCTGCAAGGTAGTTTAGCACGTGATAAAGTTAATCATTTCTCCCAAACAGCAGAACTTTAGAGTGTCCACAGCATTTCTATTTGGTGGTCTCTGTGAACTTCACTTGTAGCATAGAAACTGGTATTTCATGACCTGTCAAAGAACGGACGTGTAAAAACTGAGAGAGTCAGGGTCTCTGAGGGAAAGAACTCACTTTCACTTTAGCTCTCATCTCTTCACTGTCTCCTTCGCCATCACTGCAGGGCTCCACGCCAGGCTCCTCCTGCTCGTCTTTGTTTAGTACAGAGTATTCTTCTAGTAGAGTGTCAAACAAAACTATTCTCTTGTTCTTGAAGAAGCCATAAAAGTAAGCATTGCTGTGGGAGGAGCGCTTAGATCCTAAGGGAAAGACAGTCCAAAGCACGGAACAGAATTAAAACATCTGGGCTCCTTCGGAACTAATGGAAGGGCAGGAACATGTTCAAGCTGTTAAACACCTGCAGAAAAACTGTGTTGATATAAATCATTCGCAGCAGTGGAGTGACTGTCATCCTGCTCCACTTACACTCCCTGGTTTGTACCAATAGTACACTAAGACTAAATAACTAACTGAAATGATTAAATTGTGGTAAAGCCATGAAATGGAATTTTTAGCAGCCAGAAAAAAAAAATGTAAAGAAAAGCATCAAAGTATCATAAAGAATACAAAATACCACATACATTAGGTTACCACATTATCAAAAAGTGTACATGTAGATAGGAAGGCATAAACCCTAGGCTCTGAGAAAAAACACCATAGTAAGGCAGTGCAGTTCACGGGGACCCAGAAGTATGGAATTCATCTGTCTCTGTTCCAGGGCATCTACCATCAGAAAAGGCTCTGTGAGACTGGAAGGAAACATACCTACACTTCAACAGAGGCTGAGAGTACCTGAACTGTGGCTGACATCCCTTTCTTCTTTACGTATTTCTTCAATTCCAAATGTTCTTCATTGTGCAGTGAGTTGAATAAAGTGGCTAAGGGCAACTCTGAGCTCAAATCCTGGCTCTGGTATGTATCAGTTGCGAAAATCTAGGAACCATTTTAAAGCTCTAGTTTCCTGTTTATGAAGCAAGGCTAATATGTACCTCATAAGATACTATAACACACCTAGACCCACATTACTTACATAAATGCATTTAAATGAAGAAATGACAAAATATTTATTTCTCTTGAGAACTTGAAGTTTCTTAAAAGAAATTGTGATTTCTGCATCTACTCATTTCTACTTTTTAAAAATGATTTATTTATTTCCATTTTGTGTGCATTGATGTTTTGCCTGCAGGCATGCCTGTGTGAGGGCACCAAATCCCCTACAACTGAAGTTATAAACAGTTGTGAGCCGCCATGTGGGTGCTGGGAACTGAGCCCAGGGCCTCTGGAAGAACAGTCAGTGTTCTTAACTGCTGAGCCATCTCTCCTTTCTATTTTTAAAAAAGATTTATTTTTATTTATGTATATGTGTGTTTGTTTATGCCACCTGTGTGCAGGGGCTGGCAGAGGCCAAGAGAAGCCATGGGGTGGAGGTGGCCAGGGAGATGGCTTATCATTTCAGAGCACTTACTGTTCTTGTAGAGGACCTAAATTCAGTTCCCAGCACCATATCAGGAGACTCACGACCACACAGACCTCCCACTCAAGGAGGTCTGCTGACTCTGATCTCCCATGATCAGACACACACATATACACATGATTTTTAAAAGGTAAATATATGTATTTTAATTTTTTCCCTGGGGTTATGTATCCCAGACTGTTCACCGTGCTATGATGAACTTTTGATCCTCCTGCTTCCTCCTTCCAAGTGCTGGGTCAATAGGTGTGGGCACAACAGAAGGTTTATGTGGTGCTGGGCATAAAATCATTGGCCTTGTGCATGCTAGGCAAGCCTTCGATCAACTAAGTCACCCTCCCAGCCATGCATCTACTCATATTTCTAATATGACATATTTGCCAGTATGTGTAGAATACAGTAAAGCTTTGATAAATAGTAGTCATTATTGTTTATTGCACGGTAATATCATTTTTGGGTGGAGCTACCTGGAAGTTAAGAGAGACAAACATATGGTTCTGTTTTGTCAGTACTGGGGCAAACATTGCTATCATTCTCAAACTGTTTTCTTTTTAAATGTGTGTGTGTGTGCACATGCATGCATGTGTGTGTGTGTGTGTGTGTGTGTGTGTGTGTGTATACATGTGTACAGGTGCCCACAAGGCCAGAAGAAGGCATTGGATCTCTTGGTGTTGGAGTTCCAGTTGTGGGCCACCCATCATGAATTCTGGGAACCAAACTCAGTTCCACTTCAAGAACAACAGGCACATTTAATTGCCTAGCCCTCTCTCTAGCCCCTCATACTTCCGTCTTTAAAATGAGGAGGGAGCCTAGGCAAGCATTCTACCAAGTCATCTCCCTAGCCCCCGTCTCACACTTGTAACATAATTAGTTCAAAACTTCTTTAGATGCCATCTGAAACTATCGTTGGGGGTGGTCAGGTCACATGCAGACAAATAAAACTGATGTCTCAATAGTTCCTATTGGTCCAGGCTTCTTCAAGTATGGTCCAAGGAATAGCCACATCAAAATCACAACCACTGGGAACACCTACCAAGTCAGGGTCTCTAGAGTGGAAGCCAGGAACCTGTCTTTAACAAGCTTTCCAGGGAATCTGTATATAATTGAAGTTTAGGAGTTTCTGTACTACGCTGTAAACTTTCTGAACTACTGTGCCTAGCAAGTAGTCTATATTTGATTAACGCTTGTTTACTGACTGGACTCATAGCACCAGTAAGAGTGAAGCAATGCACTGAGAACTCGGAGAACAAAGATTCAGTGTGAATGAAGGGAGCACACCTGCTGTCTTCACACTCTGCTCTCCACTGGACTCCGGGCAGTACCCAACACACCCTCCTGGAACACCTAGCCTTACTTCTGTCCGATCCTCCCTGCCAATCCTGAGCCTGGTGTTGCCCTCATCTTTGGCCTTAAACACCAGCCTTGTGCCAGAGACTTCCAAACCTATATGCTCCAAGGACCAGCTTCCCCTGAAATCCTAGGCTTGTATATGCAGCTGCTTGTATGACGTGTCTACACAGGAAGTCTACAGATATATTTGTTAATTCTATTTTTTTAATTGCTAAATTTAATTTTTATTCCCTCTGTAGAAAACACTAAATTCTAAGCCAAAAATGTATGTTGACTTTTCCAACCTAAAGAGTTTAAGTATAATACTACAATTATTCAAAACAGATACATTTTTATTAAGGAAACTCATGGGGCTGGAGCAATTGCTCAGTGGTTAGGAGCACGTGTTCTTGCAGAGGACCAAGGATCAATTCCCAGTATCCACAGCGTTACTCACAATCATCTATAACTACAGTTCCAATGGATTCAGGGATCCAATGCCCTCTTCTGACTTTTAGGGCACCAGGTACACACATAGTGAACAGACATCCATTTGAACAAAACATTCATACACATAAAAAAAGAACAACCCATAAAAAATTTTAAAAAAGAAACTCACAAGTTGTGAATTCTTCTTTTGCCCAACAAGGCCACCTTAGTTTCTCCTAAACTTAAATTCAAGATTTCTCTTTAAGACAGCCCTTAAAAACAAACAAACAAACAAACAAAAGAACCTGGTACCGTTTCAGTCTCCCTGGACAACTTCTGCCTCTAACTGAATCATGGACATATGGACATAACTTTCAAATTCCCATCTAAGATCTTTGGAATCTCACTTTAATTTCCTTTGGGATCACTTTTAGGTTAGATGGTTCTGCCTGTTCCATGCAGTCAGCTCCTCTGAACATGATCAAGTCCAGCTCATACTCATTTATAAGCTGTTACTCCGGGTGATTAGGGCTTTCATGCGTTCTGTTAGCTGTCCTGAAGTCATTTCCCACAGACCTAGGAACTAGCCCTGTGTGTAATGCAAAACCAATTACCGTATGAGGGGTTTCCAACAATGTGTAGCTACAGGAGAAGGAAGCCTCAGGACAGATCTCAACTTGCTTGTATTTGTTAAGGAATTTTAAATTTTAATTGGTGCTGGTGGGGCTTGGAGACCAGATGAAGGTATCAAAGCCTTGGAACTGCAAATACAGGTGTTTGGAGGACTTCCGACTTGCTAGAGGGGTGCTCGGGTCAAAACTCCACTCTTCATGATTTCAAAGCAAACACTTTTAAATGGTGATCCAACTCTCCAGCTCCCTGTTTATTTATTTTTTGTGTGTATTTACGAATGTTCCATGGCTCATGTATGGAGGTCAGAGGACGATTTGTAGAAGTTGGTTCTCTCTACTATGCGAGTTCTAGGGAATGAGTTCAGTCCCCGGGCTTGGTGGCAAGTCCTTTATTCACTGGGCCATCTCTTTCTTATTTGTTGTTTTTTAAGATTAAAAAACAAATGTGTATGTGTATGTGTGTGTGAGTGCCTGCAGAGGCCAAAAGAGGGCAAGGGATCCCGTGGGGTTAGAGTTACAGGTGGTTGTGAGCCACCCAATATGGGTGCTGGGCTCTAACTCTGGGCCTCCGGAAGAGTCAGTGCTCTTAGCTGCTGAGCCACCGCCCCAGCCCCTAGATGTTTGTATTTTTATCTGTGCTTTTTTCCATCGGTTACTGGGATGTCCTTGCAGCGTTCAGGGAATTTCACACAGTGAAGGTCTTGTGTGAGACTGCTTCTCATTTGGGAAACCTAAAAGCCAGGTATTGCTTCCTCAGCAATTCCTGCAGGTAGCCCCATGCACCAGCTTAGTGGGTGAGGTGCAGCCCTGGGAACTCTGAACAGTCAAGAGAACCACACAAAGAAGGAAAGCAGTCAAGAATTCATTCTGTAGCTGCCAATGACAGATGTTAGTTAGGGCTCTACTTTAAAACAAAACAAAACAACCCTATTTAAATTTATTTTTGTTTTATATGTATGGGTGTGCACCATGTGTCTGCCTGGTGCCTAAGAGGCAAGAACAGGGTGTCAGATCCCTTGGAACTGAAGTTATAGATAGTTGTGAGTCACCATGTAGGTGCTGGGAATTGAATTTGGATCCTCAGGAAGAGCAACAAGTGCTCTTAACTGCTAAGCCACCTCTCCAATCCCTGCTACTTTAAAAAAAAAATGTGTATGTATGTTTGTGTGTGTAGGTGCACATATGTGTGCACGTGTGTGTGTGTGTGTGTGTGTGTGTGTGTGTGTGTGTGTGTATGTGCATGTGGAGGCCGCAGAACAATCTCAGGTGTTATCCTCACAAGTGCCATCCACTTCCTTTGAGATAGAGCTTCTTATTGGCATGAAGCTCACCATGATGCAAGACTGGCTGGCCAGTGAGCCCCAGGTGTCCTCTGGTTTCTACCTTCACAGCACTGGGAATACACTGAGTGCCACTACACAAGGCATTTTTATTTGATCTGGAGCTCAAACTCAGGTCCTCACGCTTGCAAGGCAAGCCCTTTATCAACGAGGTTGAGTTATATAAGCCTTGGATACAGGATTCTGCAATGGTAACAGCAGTAACCTCCCCACACTGGCTCTATCCTATGAGCCTAAACTCAAAGCCACCCATTTAAGAGTTCATTTCCCAAGGTTGGCAAACAGCTTTCTGGAGATTTTGTAGCTCTTAATAAGAAATTCTTCCCATGATAGTTTAAGCAAGTTCTAGGTAGATTTGTAATTTGTGCTCACACTCACTTCAAGAGGAGTGACAGAAAATCACAGTTTCTGGGGTGTAAAAGGGATTTACACTACAAACATGCTATTCTCAGAATTCTTTGCCTCTTAAAATCATATTTCTTGTACTTCAGTGCAAATTCCAAGTAAATACAAAACTAAACTTAAAAAGGAGCTGATATTTTAAAACTGAATCTAGAGATATCCCCATAAACAACAGACGCTTCTAGACTAATGGTATTTTTCTTTCCCTTGAAAAAATTTAGTAGAAAGCACACTAAAAACTTATTTTATCTATCCTCTGGAATGTTTTACACATGTTCTAGAAAAATACCCAATGCATATTAAATGTTTATAATAATTCAGGGATTAAAAGCATCACTTTTACATTTAAAAAAGAGAGAAAGAAATTCTTCTACTTAAATTAGTCCACTGGTTGCAGAGCTGTGACTAAGATGATGTGTAAAGGTATTTCAATACTAACACAGACATGAGAACTCTAATCCCTTACAGACTTGCTCTTCTTCTAATTCTATTCCCTCTCAACAAGCTGCCATCTTTACTACTGTCCATATCAACTCCAGGCTGTTTGAGATCCTTAATGTCTCTTCCTTATTCCCTGTATGTAATCTATCAGCAAATGGCATCAACATTCCCTGTCTCTCTTCATCGCCACTACTCCAGTCTGTAACAAAACAATGAAACAACAAAAACCACCCACCATTTCTAGCCTGGACTACCAAAACAGCCTCCTACCTGCTCTCTCCGCTTCGATTCTGGCCTCGCCCTATAACACATTCTCCACACCAAAGCCCAAAACAGTCCCCTGGCTGTGTGTGTGTGTGGTGGTGGCTCACACCTGTAATCCCAGCAGTAGGGAAGTGGAGGCAATAGGATCAGGAGTTCAAGGTCAGGCTCAACTGTACAGTGATTCTGAGGTCGAACTCTTCACCCTGATTGACAGAGCCTGTGAGGGTGCTGCACTGTGCTGACTGCTTACTCTACTTACAGTCATCTTAGCTCCCCCTTCACTCTGCAATTGCTTCTCATTGGTGCTGTTTTAGTTTACCGTAGGCACCAGAAAACCATGGCTTCAGACCAAATCCAACTGTTGCTTGTTTGCATGTAGTCTTCCTGGAACACAGCCAGGCTCATATGCTCATGCCCTGTCTGTGGCTGCTTCTGCCATACAGTACTGAACATGTGAAGGAGACAATGTAGGCCACAAAGCTCTGAACAGTGAATAGATTGTTTGTTTGTTTGTTTGTTTGTTTTTGTTTTTGTTTTACAGAGAACTACAGTTCAGAGGAAGCACTGTTGAAAGCTAGAGAAGTGATTTGTTTAAGCTCTGATACCTAAAGAGAGAGAGAGAGAGAGAGAGAGATCCTATAGCTAGTAAGCTGCTGAGGCAGAATCAGCTATATTTATTTTATACAGATTTTAATTTATAGATTCTGACACACACACAACAGTTTTCCTCTAAACTTGGTAGGCTTCCTTGAAACTTAAACAGTCTCCCCTCCCCCCACTTCAGTTTTTTTTTTGAGACAGGGTTTCTCTGTGTAGCCCTGGCTGTCCTGGGACTCGCTCTGTAGACCAGGCTGACCTTGAACTCAGAGATCCCCCTGCTTCTGCCTCCCGAGTGCTGGGATTAAAGGTGTGCACCACCACCACCTGGCAAAAGTTAAGCAGTCTTATGAAAGCTAATAGGCGGCTTAATTCTCCAAGGCAGTCAGAAAAGCTGTCTAACTAACAGGAGGTGCCTGACGGTACCACAGGTCAGAGCCCTCTGGAGCACTGACGTTCTGCTAGGGAAACAAAATCAACCACACTGGTTTTGTTTCGGAGCCCCTAAACTAGTGCTATAGAGCTAGCTGATCATTCAAGATCCAACTTAATTACCCAAAGGAGCCAGGCAGTCAGTGGGGTGAATGGTTGGTCTATCATACAACACAGTACGAGACTGTAAAAAGGTTAACTTGGCCAAAGGTTAAGAACAGTACTGTATAGCTGACCAAGCAGAGTTGTAGACAGAAACAGGATTTGGCATCAGGCTACCAGTTTCTATCCTGGAAAATGTCCTAAGTTCCTATAAACCTTCTTTTTCTTTATTTTTATTTTATTTTTTAAACTTTACGTGACAAGCAGTTGTGAGCCACTGTGTAGGTACTGGAAACCAAACCTGGTTCCTCTAGAAGAGCATCCAGGGTTCTTAACTGCTGAGTGTCTCTCTGGTTCAGTTCCTATAAATCTTAAAAAGCCAAATGTAAAATCTTACCCTATTTTTAAGTAACAAATTTAAAACAAACAATAAAGACTTATTTAAGAATAAAGCACTCAAAACAAAGCAGTTAATAAACCCTTCTCGAGTCCAGGTAGCCTTACCTTCAACAACATACACCTTAGTCAGAGGAAAGTCAATATTCTTTGCCATCACTTCAATTTCTTGTTTAAGCTTTCCCTCAGGAAGAGGTGTGAATTTGTCAAACAAAGGGGCAATGTAATCAGCATAAATTGTGACCAGAACCTGAAAAGTAAGTAACAGAAAAACTGCTCATTATTAAAACATTCAATTATGTGATACAAATATGTTCATCCAACCAACACCTGGGGCAGTGTCTGTTTAGGAAATTAAATCAAAGTAGCTATGTGATAACAGTAAGCAAGTGAACTTAATTTTAGAAAACAATGCTACCAACCCTGACGAGGAGTTCTGGGGCCGATCAATAGCCCTTCCTTGGGGATTCCTGGCACTGTATGGCAGTTATAATACACACTCTTCTTTACTCTGACGGAAATGGCACTTCTGGAGTATTTCCTCAGCTCTTTGCTCTTACTTCAGTTTGTCATACTAGGTCTTTGTAAATCCAGCTAGCCCATTTTCTGATCTTGATCCCACTAGCGAGAGGTAAAGTAACAAACAGATGGAAACAACCCTCATCGCCAAAGGAGACAAGAACTGATAAGACAGTATTTTCTAGGTCTGTGAACACACCACTTGCCTGTATGATTTGGTGCCTGAGCAAGGAATCAGTTTAGAATACGAGAAACAGAAGAAAAAGGGGGTGTACGAGGGGAAAGATGGGGGTGAGAAGAAGAGGAAGGAGGGAGGAAGGGAAGGATAGGAGGTGGAGGTTGGGAAGAGAAAGGAGGAAGGAAAGAAAGATGGAAAGGGTGGAGAGTGGGTAAAGGAGAAAGGGGAAGAGCAGAGAAGGGCAAAGCAAAGCAGCAGCAGCACAGTGGTGTACGCCTATAAGCTAAGCCCTGAGCAGGAGGATCGCCAGGAATTTGGTGCCAGTCTAGACTGCACAGGAACTCTGGGGCCAGCCTGAACTGAAGAGCAAGATGCTTCTTTAAAACAACAACAACAACAACAATTAAATAAATAAAAGACAGGAGGAAAGGAATATAAAAGAAGGAAGAGCAGGGAGGGGAGGGCAGAAGAAAGCCAGGAAAGGAAAGCCTAAGCTTTTTTTGCAGATAGGGTCTCTACCCTGGGCTGGCCTCCATATATAGCTGAGGATGGTCTTGAACTTCTGATCCTCCTGTCTTTACCTCCCATGAGCACTACCATACCTGCTTTATAAAGTACTGGGGATTGAGCCCAGGGCCTTGTGCATGCTAGACAAGCACTCTACCAACTAAGCTACAGCCTCAGCTACATGCTTGTTTGTCTGTCATAAATGTTTATGTATCTCTTGTCTGTCATAAATCTATTTTCTCTTCAAAACATTAAGGCTTTTTAGGCACTGGGGGACGGAGGAGGCATATGTAGGTCAACAGTCATCCATTCTGGTCAAACTTACAAGTGTACAGTCTCAGTTGCCTAGCAGTCAGATCTTTAAGTGACCAGCAACTAGCTTCTGGCAACTGTAAGAGTCAGCACAAAGAGAAGCAAATCTACAGTTGATCAGTTCTATTTTTATATCCCAAAGCAGGAACTGTGAGAAAATATATATGGGCAGTTGGTTACACTGTGACCTTTTCTTAGGAGCTACTTACATGGCAATGAAAACGAAATCCTAGTAATCTCATAAGGAATTTTTGCAGAAGAAAATGAAATAATTAAAGAAGTAGGAGGGACTGAGGAAGAACTGGAGGAGAGGGAGGGAGAAAACAATGTCAATATAGTACACTGTGGTAGTTTGAATGTAATTGGCTCACAGAACCCCCTAGGACGTAGCACTATTAGGAAGTGTGGCTTTGTTGGAGTAGGTATAAGCCTTGTGGAGGAAGTGAGCCACTGTAGGGGTGGGCTTTGAGGTCTCATATATGCTCAAGCCACGCCCAGTGTTTCAGACCACTTCCTATTGCCTGCACAAGATGTAGAACTCTCAGCTACCACTCTAGCATCATGTCTGCCCACACTCCATCATGTCCCACCAATGGTCTAAACCTCTGAACTATAAGTGAGCCACCTAATAAAATGTTTTCCTTTATAAGAGTTGCCATGGTCATGGTATCTCTTCACAGCAACTGAAACCCTAAGACAACTCATATATGAAATTCTCAAATAAATGAATAAAATAAAGGGTTTACTTACCAGAGAAACAACTAATGTGAACAGCCAGGCATAAATAAAAAAGTAATCACCTCCAATTTTAATAATGTAAAGCAGAAGAGAAGACACAGGCAATAAAATACATTGAGTCACAATAAATTTTTTGATTGTGTCTTTCATAAAAAACTCCAAAGTCTGAAAGAAGAAAATATTACCACCATTAACCAAGCAGCAGCTGTAAGTGAACACAAAGGACCCCAGTCAAGCAATTTTAAGATCAGCATGCAGTGAGGCTGTGTTAGAGGACACTGGGCAGCCTAGGACAATAAGCAGAAGTCTTGCATAGTTTAAAATAATGTAACTGATATTAGCTGGAAAGAACTAAATATTTGCGTTCCATTTGTATCAAGACCTTAAACTAAGGTCTAGCATATCTGTGGTTTCTTTTCCTCAGTTGATTCATGCTCTAACTAGCAAACTATACCTAAATTACTGCCAGCGTAGGACTAACACACAGAAAATCTTCATATTAAAAGCCCTGATAATTTCTATTATACCTGGTGATTGAAGCCGTGCTTTTCTTCTATCACAAAAGTATTGTAGATGCTCCATGGCAAGCCAGTCAGTGCACTGTAGAGTGTGGCCAACAGAAGGAACACCAAAGACTGAACGATCTAAGCACAAGAAAAAACATTTTTTTAAAAGTCAGCAAGTATGCATTGAATGCTTATTGTATCTCAAGCAACACACTTGATCCTGTGGGGAACAGGCCTGTAAGAGCATCCTGCCCTTGAAAAGAAAGAAAGCAACATATGCTAGTTGGATTCAAGGAAAATTTATTCTTGGTATTGTTGTGTGTTTGTTTTGAGGCAGGGTCTCACTATATAGCTCTGGCTGGCCTGCGACTCACTATCTGACTATGAAGACCAGGATAGCTTCAAACTCACAAAGTTCCAACTGCCTCTGCCTCCCCAGGGTTGGGAATAAAGGTGTGAGCCACCACGCTTAGCTGAATTCAAGACACATCTAAAGAGTTGGTGCAACTTTGAGTCCACTGCAGGGAGAAATGACATTTAAAAGAAGAAATTCCAAGTGATTTGCAAAAGAACAGAGAGAGAAAGAGCATCTAAAATGTGTGTGATGACAAGATGACTGGCCTGGCTAGGACTAGGTTGACTCATAGAACAGAACAGAAAGCAGGCTTGGCAGTCACTGGGAGACAGAAACAGCAGGCAGATTTGAGTGTGAAGTCAGCTGAGATGATACAGTGAGAACCTGTTTCAGGGAAGGAAGAGGGGAAAGAGGGAAGGTAGGTAGGTATGGTAGTTTGAATGTAACTGGCCCCCATAAGCTCCTAGGGAGTGGCACTATTAGGAGGTGTGGTTTTGTTGTGGTAAGTATGGCCTTGTTGGAAGAAGTGTGTCACTGTTGGGGTGGGCACTGAGGTCTCATAAATGCTTAAACCACGTCCAGTGTCTCAGTTCACTTCCTGTTGCCCGCAGATCAAGATGTAGGACTCTCAGCTCCTCTCCAGCACCCTGTCTGCCTGCACACCACCATGTCCCACCATGATGATAATGGACTAAATCTCCGAAACTGCAAGCCACCCAATTAAATGTTTTCCTTTATAAGAGTTGTTGTGGTTACGGTGTCTCTTCACAGCAATAGAAACCCAAACTAAGATGGATGGAGGGAGGGAAGAAGGAAGGAAGGAAGGAAGGAAGGAAGGAAGGAAGGAAGGAAGGAAGGGAAGAAGAAAGGAAGGAAGGAAGAAGGAAGGAAGCAAGCAGCTAGACCAGGCATAGTGTGCTCAAGTTTTTATAAAAAGCCAAATCTCAATAGAGACAATTATCCCCAATAATTACTTTAATCACCTTTTAAAAACTGCTAGATCAAAAGTCAAGAATTTCCCTTTACTTTCTTCTAATTTTTTTCCATTTCTCTTTTCTAATTTTCACACTTTTCAGTACTGCAAGTATGAGCTAGAACTTGGGAAAGGAATGGAGTTAAAGAACTCATTCCCCTGAGAAAGGCAGTGTGGCAGGAAAGTCACACCAGGAGAAACCTGCAGAGTATACAGACAGCGGCAGCTTTCCTCGGGTTCCAAACCTACCCAGAGAGAAGACATTCCAGGAAGCTGGGTGATGAGGAAAAACATTGCTTCTAGAAGGCAGCAAGATCCAGGCTGTCCCTCTGCTAGTGCTCAAGGGCTCTAGGACAGAGAGCATTATGAATACTGTACGTGACGAGAAGTGACTCAGCCCAACCCATCTGTTCGTGACATGGAGCAGCACTCCATGTATTCTGAGTCAAGGAGGTCTGTCACTTGCTGAGAAAGACCAGGCCTTATCTTCCTGCACAGAAATAGGACACTAGCTGTGAGCTTCTTTGCTGGGAGTTTGGGACAGGGAAGTTCTGCCAGCAAACACGCTGCCCACACCTAGAGTGAGCTGTGATTCTCCAACTCCTCCTCCTCCTCTTCCTCTTCATCTCCTTTTCTTTTTTTGAGACAGGGAATCCTATATACCCAAATTCACAATCCTCCTGCCTCAGTCTATTCTGTGCTAGGATTATAGATATAAACTCACATGCTGTAAATCATTATACCTGGCTTTGTTTTTAAATATAGAAAATATTTTTAATTACACAAGAAGTTCCTGTGCATTGTTGAGTTTTCTTATAGCCAGTTTCTCAGGAGAGAAAAAACACATTTTGGAATGCATTAGTTCAGATTTTTTTTTATAAATGCAGAATATATATACAAGGATAATATGTACAAAGATAACACCTAGACCAGGAATGGTGGTGAACTCCTTTAATCCCGTAACTCAGGAGGCAGAGGCAGGTGGATCTCTGAGTTTGAGGCCAGCCTGGTCTACAGAGCAAGAGTAGGACATTCAGCACTATACAGAGAAACCCTGTCTTGAAAAACCAAGAAACACGGGCTGGAGAGATGGCTCAGTGGTTAAGAGCACTGGCTATTCTTCCAGAGGTCTTGAGTTCAATTCCCATCACCCATATGGTGGCTTACAACTGTCTGTAACTGTAGTCCCACGGGATCCAATGCCCTCTTCTGGTATTCAGACATATATGCAGACAAAATAGCCATAAACATAAATAAATAAAAATTAAAAAAAGAAAAACCAACAAACAAAAAAAGGCTCATCTCCAGGACAATAATAATATTCATCTTTAGTTATGACTAAGGATGACACTCATGACTTAGTTACTACTGTTTTTTGTTTTTTATGATTTTCCACTGAATAAAATATATGAAATAATTAAAAAAATTCTTTTATGTATATGAGAGTTTTGCCTGAATATATGTTTGTGCACTATGTGTGTGTCTGGTGCCTGAAAAGGCCAGAAGAGGGTATGAGATCCCCTGGAACTGGAGTTACAGTTGTGAGCTGCCATGTGGGTGCTGGAAATCTTTCAATCTGGGTCCTCTAGAAGAACAGCCTGGCATTATAAAGTAATTTTAATGAACAAACTAAACAAACAAAAAAAAATAAATAAAAAACTATGGTTGTCTGTGATCTCGAAATATACTGGTCAACAACTGAAAACTCCATTACCATCAGCTTTTAATATGTAGGGAAGCAGGAGAAAGCAAAAAAACTAATTTGTTTTAATATCTTCCTATTTTAAAACACTGGAGAGGGGCTGGAGAGATGGCTCACTGGTTTAGAGCACTGGCTGCTCTTCTAGAGGATCCAAGATCAATGTCCAGCACCCACATGGCAGCTCACAACTGTCTGTAACTGCAGTCTCAGGAGATGTGACACCCTCACACACACACACACACATACATACATGCAAGGAAAGCCCAATGCACATAAAATAAAACAAAACACTGTGACACACTCAGGAGCAGCTTCTCTTTTAGTTTCTTTTTCAATGATTTTAAGGGAATTTAAACAGTGTTCAGCTCCTTATGCATCTCCTTATGCACGGCCAGCTCCCCCTGGAGAGATGTCATACAGTTAAGGTGAGATCAGCTTTTTAATGTTTTATGCTTTGAACTTCAATGTGAAATATTCCTCAAGGTCCTCTTCCGTGAGGGGCTTCATAGTATCACTAGTCTGGGATATCTCCATGCTTTCATCACAAACAGGCCTTCCTTTATTTCACCCAGGTTGCCACCATACAGTTCTTCTGACAGTAACCGCGCTGGCTGTTACAGAGACCCACAGCCAGCGGCTCTCTATAACACAGTCCATCCGTGAGTCAGAGCTGAACCCGCTTTCAGTGTCGTCGTTTTTCACTTCTTTGTTGCACTTTCCTTATTGTCAGCCAATCTAGATCCCTGTCTCTGTCTCTGTCTCACGCACATGGACACACACACACACACACACACACACACACACACGAGTCCTGTCGCTTTAGAAAATGGTACATGGAAAAGGGCACAGGATGAGCAGACTTAAAGCCTCTTAGAGTACCTATCCACACAGGAGGGCCATGATTTTCAATAAAGAATCAGGAAGGAGGTAACTGACTTGGCAGCTTCCTGGACAAAGGCAGGAAGCAGAGCTGCAGCATCCACTACAGATGGAGAGTTCACTTAAGGAGACAGAGACTTTCTGTCTTAATTTGAAGTGTCTGCTTACTATGTATGCCACAGAAGTATCTGCTAAGTATGAGTTCCACAAAATGAATGGTATGTACCCCTGTCATTGCACAGGGTTGTTCCTAAGAAGCAGCATCCTAATCAAGACTACATTTCCCAGCTTCCTTCCATCTGGATAAGATCAAATGACTGCTTCACCGTGTCATGTGAATGTACAATATCATAACCTTAGCATTACAGGAGTTAAAAAGAGGGCATGCTCTTCCCACTGTCACTGGGCCCTGGATGACAAACCTATAAACTGAAAACAAACTGACTCCTTGCCTCATCACGTGGAACAAAGTCACCTGCTAACTAAAAATACGCACACTAGCTATTACGTGAATGGGAAATAAACTGAAAAGCCACTAGAATCTGGAGTTACAGGAACTAGCTGTGGTAGCTGAACGATATGGCCCCCATAGGGTCCTATATTTGAATGCTGGTCCCCAGCTGGTGGAAGTGTTTGGTAAAGATTAGGAGGTGTGGCCTTGTTGAAGGTATATCCAGTTTGTGGATCAGATGGAAGCTCTCAGCTACTTGCCCCAGCACCATGCCTGCCTGCTGCCATGTTTCCTGACATGATGGTACGGATTCACCCTCTGAAATGGCGAGTCCCAAATTAAATGCTTTCTTTTACAAGCTGCTTTGGTCACAGTTTTTTGTCACGGCAACAGAAAAGTAACCAAAACACTGGCATTATGCCAAGACATGCACAGACAAGCACTGTGGAGATGGAGAGGCAAGTTTACTGGTGGAGGGAGCCAAAAAGACAACTTCAGTGTAAAGCTTACCAAGCAAAAGAAAGACTGGCCAGTCTGGGCAAAGGAGTCACATACCTCATATTCCGGCCCAAAGCCAGCAGAACCACAGAACCGTCCAGAAAGTCTCCAGAGGTAAGGGATTCCTCCAAAGAGAAGAATAAACTGTAAAACAAAGCAGATTGTGGTCACATTTAAACAGTCTTAGCAACTACCATGTGAAAGAGTGTATTATAAGGAAAAATGGAAGGGAAAATAAATAAGTTATGGACAAAAGGGGGCTAACTCATTTTGTATATGGGTAAAGTGTATGGAATGTGAATTACATTTCTGTTTAAAAGACAAGCCCAGGAGTCTCACCCACTTTTGGAAGTTTAAAAAAAAAAATTAATCTAGGACCAGAGAGATGGCTGAGTGGGGAAAGGCACTTGCCACATAAGCCTGATAACCTTCTCTGGAATCAGAGTAAAAGATGAAAGAGAACTGACTTCCAAAAGTGGTTTTCTGATCACCCCATGCACACCGTGGCCCACATTTATGACCCCTAATCATGTACACACACACACACACACACACCAACCAAGAACAACAAATAACAAATCATTTTTAAAAATCAGTCTTATGGGAGAAAAGAAAATAGTAGTCACTAGAGACTGGAAGGGGATGGGAGAATTGATTCAGAAATATGCTAAATAATGGCTATCAAAACAGTCAGTAGGATTTAATTCAGACATCTACAGCAATCAGTAACTTTAGTCTACAACAATTTATGAAGTGTTTCACAAGAACCACAAGTCCAAAGGTTTCTGGCATAGATATATTTAAGAAAATGAAAATTCTAATTACACTGATCTGACTGTCATATACAGTATAAATTTTCTAAATTACATTGTACTCCATGAATGTGTATAAATATTATGTGATAATTAAAAATAAAAACTAGGAGTGAGGATGAGGAAAAATTCACTAAGAAGTACACAGTCACAGTGGGAATAGATTTCAGTCTTTGTATAGCTGAATTTGAAAACAGAGGAGATTTCAATGTTTATATTACACACACACACACACACACACACACACACACACACACAACTATTATTTATGGTGATAGATATGCTAATTATCCTGGTATGATCATTATTACAATGTATCAAAAACATCAGTGTACCCTAGAAATGAGAATCACATGTGTTAAACATAATAGCTTGCAAAAGTTAATAAAACCTTTTGCCAGAAGACTAAAATGAAAACATATCTAACTAAGCTTACAAAAGTTAAATCCCACAGGTAAGGAGCAACAGATTTTAACAGGTAATATGGCTTTATAACTATCTTTTCCACGAAAGGAAACTGTCCTTTTCAGTCAGGAAAATGTATTAGCTTGCAGGTGTTTGAGACATTGCCTCATTATGTTGCCCAGGGCAGTTTTGAACTTATGAGTTTGAATGATCCCCCTGCCTCCTACACAACTGAGATGTAAAATAGGAATGTACCACCGTGCCTGCTGAAGTGTGAGTATTGATAGAGAAGTGGTGAGTCAGGTCCACTTACCAGACTATGGGACAGAATAGGATACTCAGGCCTTCCCTGGGTCAGGAAAAGATGAATCCTAAGGCAGGAGTCAGGGCTTCAGGAGTAGGCCCTTACCACTCTTTGTCTTAGGCAAATAAGTAAACAGACATTCACTAGGTCACCAGAACTTCAGAAACCATGAAGTAGCTCAAATCATGAAAACAATGTATGTTTAGCAGCCCAGAATCCCATCTACCCAGGAGGATGAGACAAGATTGCAAGTTCAAGACTTGCCTGGGCTACACAGTGAGTTCAAGACCAGGTCAAGAAACAGTGAGACTTGGGGGCTGGGGAGACAGCAAGGGAGTGCTAGATTTACAGCTTAGTAGTGAAGTGATTGCTTAGCATGCATGAGACCCTGGTTCAATCCCCAAATTTAAGGCAGAAAAAGGAAGGAAGAAAGGGAATGAGGGAAGGAAGGAATGCGGTAGAATATTGTTTTAAGGTGTATTACTTTTGTTTATGCTCTGGAACATTTGTTTGGTTTTTTTTAATAATTTATTTATTTTTATTTGATGTGCATTGGTGTTTTGCCTGCATGTATGTCTGTGTGAGGGTGTCGGTCCCCTGGAACTGGAGTTACAGACAGTTGTGAGCTGTCATGTGGGTGCTGAGAATTGAACCCAGGGGCCCCTGGAAGAACAGCCAGTGCTCTTACTTAGCCATCTCTCCAGCCCCTGGAACATTTGTTTAATGATGCAAAGATGTGTTATATAGTCAGAAGTTTCTCTGGTCCTGCCCAGCCCCTCAGTCCTGATGAATCTCTCCCACCTGTGGTCCCATAGTCACTTATAAAATAATCATTCAGAGGCTTAATATTAATTACAAACTGTATGGCCTATGCTCAAGCTTCTTGCTAGCTAGCTCTTGTAACCTAACTCAACCCATTTCTATTAATCTATGTGTCGCTACGTGTTCTCTGGCTTTACCCGTGTCCCATTACATGTTGCTCCTTGACTGGTGGGCAGGCATCTTCCCCCACTCTCTTTTCTTCTCTCTATAACTCTGCTTGGGTTTTCCCACCTGCCTCTAAGCTGCCTTGCCATAGGCCAAAGCTGCTTTATTTACTAGCAATGGGAGCAACACATATATTCACAACGTACAGAAAGACATCCCACAGCACAGCAGTGTTACATTTGTTTGATTAAATAAAATTAACCTGAGGTCAGGAGGCTGAGTCAGCAACTAGCTGACAGGAAGTGGTAGGGAGGAGCCAGGTGAAGGGCTTTTAAGTGGGGGCTGGGAGAAGCACGAGGGCTTTAGGGAGACTGGAGCAAGGAGGAGGTGAGCTACTTGCTATTCGGCCTCTCTGAGGAGCAGAATTCCACCTCAACCTTTGAATCTTGAATTATTTAGAGGGACAGAGATTTAGGTAAGTTCCCTTTGTAGCTTTGAAAGAGTCGGTGCCTGAGGGTACAGAATCCCCTCCAGCTGCCGCAAGGAGATTCTCTGCTTTTAAGTTTGTATATAAAGGAAACCAGACTGTACTCATTCACAACTTGCTTTTTGTTTATTTGTTATGAGACAGGGGCTCACTACAAGCCCTGGCTGTCCTCGAACTCACCACATAGACCAGGCTGGCTTCAAACTCAGAGATCCTGCCTCTGCCTCCCGAGTGCTGGGATTAAAGGTGTGCACCACCACGTCTGGCCTGAACTATATTTTCAAAGATCTTTCCATGGTGACCGTTAACTTTATTTGGCATTAACAGTTGCTCTCCAAATGCTTACCACCCATCACATTAACTTCCATCCATAGCACATATGTTCTTATCTTTCTACAACTTCAGACATACCTCATACTACTCATCTTTTACATGTTTTGTTTTGGTTTTGAGACAGGGTCTTATTATGCGGCCAAAGCAGAACAAGACTCACTATGCAGCCTTGGCTGATCTTGAACTCAGAATGCTCCTCCTGCCTCAGGCTCCCCAGTGCTATGATTACAGGCGTGCATCTCCACACCTGGCTGTCATTTAGATTTACCAGCTGCACTGGTTTGCACAGGTCTCCAGGATGGCTTCTGAACAGAACCAGGAGCAGCAGTGCCTGAGGTTATGGCCTGAGTGCAAAATCTCAGGCCACAGTCCACAGAGGCTGGGCTGGACCCAACAGTCTGCAGGTGAATCTGGCAGACACTCACTTGTGGGTGACTGTTGAAATAATCCGACTGTGAACTCTAGGTGCATGCATTTCTACTTTGCTACAATTAACTCCAATGTGGCCAAAAGAAACTAGTTCCTAAAAGCTATGTTCTGGCACCACTACCTGCCACATGCTACAGCTGTTGAGCTAATTGACCTAGGATGGCATTCCTTTTATCTTCCTCCCAATACTAACAAATACTGCAGAATTAAGGACTTACACCACTTTTGATAGAAAGTGAGAACAGCTACTACTAAAATTCCAGCTTTTAAATAAACATTGACAGTATTTTAACATGTCTGTGAATGATTTATGAACACACTTGGGAACTGCTGTTCCAAACCTTGTTTAGTTTACTTTGGGAACTAAAAAACAAGTATGGTGAGCTATAAACTTTCTCCATGCTAATAACCTCTCCGAGTACACTCCTGGGAATCCTAGGAAAAGAATCAATAAGCCCAACAGACAGACACAACTCCAGTATTATTATTTCATTACATAGCAGGGAGGTAACTGGAACACAGAGAGGTTAAAGTAACGCCCAAAGAAATCCAGTGGCAAAGTGCTTGCGACATGTTGAGTCCTGCATTAAGTGCTTCATTTTCATCACCTTGCCTGCTCAGTCCATGCCACAAACCATACACAGGTCAGTGTCTATCCAGCTCTCATTTGATTTTATGTTTTCAAAGATTTATTTCGTGTGTGTGTGTGTGTGTGTGCGCGCGCGCGCGCGCGCACATGCGATTGCAAGTACCCATGGAGGCCAAAAGGGGTCACTGGATTTCCTGCAGCTGGAGTTTCAGGTAGCCATGAGCCCCCAGTGTGGGAACTAGGAATCAAACTTGCCTATTCTGGAAGAGCAGTACATGCTCTTAATCACTGAGCCCTATCTCCAGCTCCTACTTGTTATTTTTCAGGAGAAAATGAGGCTTAGAGATGAAAACACAGCCAGGCTACAGTGGCAGCCTTTAATCCCAGCACTAGAGAGGCAAGCGATCTCTGTGAAATCAAGGCCAGCCTCATCTACAGAGTGAGTTCCAGCACAGCTGGGGTTACACAGAGAAACCTGTCTCAACCAAACCCCAAAACAAAACAAAACAAAAACAAAAACAAAACAAACAAACAAAAAAAGAATGTTTGTGTAGAAAGATGAAAAACCTAGAGAAGCAAAAATTTGAGCTTAGCTGAGTCTAGCGGGTCACTCTTGTAATTCCAACATTCACAGGCTAAGAGGATTCTTGCAAATTCACAGCAAATTCTAGGATAGCCAGGCTACATAGTGAGACATACCTTCCTCTCTCCCCACAAAAAAACCCAAGTGCTGAGAAGATGGCTTAGTGAGCCAAGTGTGTGTTTGCTGTTCAAGCATGAGCACCTGACTTGGGAATCCCAGCACCCACATAAAAACCCAGGCACGGGGGCTCAAGCCTATAATCCCATTGCTAGGGAGGTGAGCAGGAGCATCCATAGAGCTCTCTGGCCATCTAGTCTACCCAATTGGTTATCTATAGGTTCAGTTAGGGACCTTATCTCAAGCAATTAGATGGAGAAGAGACTGAGGAAGACACTCGGCGTCAAGCCCTGGACTCTCTACACACTCATGCACACATGCAAGTGCACTGCAAACAGCAGACACACACAACCTGAGCTTTTCTATTCCACTCCTCTCCATTCCCAGCCACAGCAGCTCCTATGGTGATTTCTTATAGTCTTGCTGTATCGCCCAGGGCAGTCTCCATCTCTTACACCCAAGTGATCCTCCTGGCTCAACTCTAAAGTAGCTAGGATGACAGAGCAAAGTGCCACAGTGTCGGCCACTCCATTTCTTGGAAGGCCTCTTTAGGGATATCTGTGAGACATCAGGTAAAATCCATCTCAGAGTCGGGGCATTGTTTCTCCAGCTGCTTTGTTACATGTATGTGAAAAGGAGCCCCCACGACTGGTTATACGGGGCCTGCTTAGTTTTTCTCAGGTACAAAGAACCAAGACAAAAAGTGCACGTGTGGGCCCGGGCAGTGGTGGCGCATGCCTTTAATCCCAGCACTCGGGAGGCAGAGCCAGGCGGATCTCTGTGAGTTGAGACCTGCCTGGTCTCCAGAGCGAGATCCAGGACAGGCACCAAAACTACACAGAGAAACCTTGTATCTAAACACCAAAAAAAAAAAAAAAAAAAAGAGAGAGAAGTGCTCGCGTGTTCCCTTTGTGATTAAAACATACAAATCTTTTCATTTTAGTTAAAACAAAATAGGAATGCTTTCAGTTCAATGGTAAATGCTGCTAATTTTCCAGAACTTAATTCCACTATGTTACACTGTGGTCCACAGTCTGAAGAATACTTTCTTCTGTGTAATTTTAAAGACTCAGAAGAGCAGAGCTGCAAACCCAGTCCTCCCACTTGGCCATTAAATGGGCCCCTAATTTCTCTGAGCTTTCATTTCCTCCAGAAAAGGGAAAAATGCCTATCCCTGTACTTTACTGTCATAAGCATCAAATAATAAACATAAACACTCTGAGATGAAAATTATAACTGGTACTGTTTCCAGCTTGAGTCCATCAGTACTGCTTAGAGAGGGGCCCTAGCACACTGTGAAGTTCATCCTGTGAGGGACCCATTACCCCTACCTCTGCCACCACCCAGAACACACAGCCATTCCCACGGTCACCAGGACCACCGAACTACTGCCCATCTCTCCAGCAACTACTTACTAGTGACAATCACAGAAAAATTGAAAATGCTTTTCCAGCCATTTTATCGTGGTCACGTGGGGATAAAGTCAAAGAACTTCAAAGGAGCTTAGCTTATAAAAGGCTTTTAGTCCAATCTCCAGCAAAAGCAAGAAAAGGAAGAGAAAGAGGAGGAAGAGCTAGGAGGTGGCGGCGCACGCCTTTAATCCCAGTACTCAGGAGGCAGAGGCAGGCGGGATCTCCAAGTTCAAGGCCAGCCTGGTCTACAGAATAAGTTTCAGGACAGCCAGGGCTGTTATACAGAGAAACCCTGTCTCGAAAAAAACAAACAAACAAACCAAAAAAAGAGGAGGAGGCAGTGGCAGTGGCAGCAGTAGACCTGTATGGACTGATAAAGGACAGCATACAATTTAAGGTTCTTTTTACATCTGGTCTTCAGGTGACAGTTACCATAGTCTCCTATTTTCAACCGATTAAGCAATTATGTTTCTGACTCGTAGTCCACACCCATTGCCATCATTAAGGCTATGGAGGGGAATACGGCTCAGGGGTAGAGTGGAAAACATGCTCGAGGCCCCAGGTTCGACTCCTAGCACTGTAAAAACTAAAGAAGGTCAAGAAAGCATTCTATGGGGCTGGAGATGGCTCATCAGTCGAGTACTTGCTGCTCTTGCAGAGGACCGAGGCTCGATCCCAGCACCCACATGGTGGCTCACAACCATTTGTAACTCCAGATGCAGGGATCTGATGCCTTCTTCTGACCTCGGTGAGCACCAGGCATACACATGGTGCACATACACACATATAGGCAAAAATTCTCATATATGTTTGTGGTGGTTTGTATAAGAATGGTCCTGATAGACCCATATAATTGAATGTTTAGTCATCAGAGAATGGGGCTACTTGAGAAGAATTAGGGGGTGTGGCCTTGTTGGAAGAAGTGTCACTGAGGGTATGCTTTTAGGTTTTAAAAACATAAGCCAGGCCCAGTGTCTCTCTCTCTTCCTGCTGCCTGTGGATCTGGATGTAGAACTCTCAGCTACTTCTCCTGCACTGTGTTGCATGCCACCATGCTTCCTACCAGGATGACAATGAACTAACCTCTGAAGATGTAAGCAAGCCCCATTAAAATGCTTTCTTTCGTAAGAGTTGCTGTGGTGGCCAGGCAGTGTGGTGCACACCTTTAATCCCAGCACTCGGGAAACAGAAGCAGGTGGATCTCTGTGAGTTTAAGGCCAGCCTAGACTACAGAGCAAGTTCCAGGACACTCAGGGCAACACAGAGAAAACCCTATTCATCTTGAAAAACAAAAAAGTTGCTGTGGTCAAGGTGTCTCTTCACAATAGGACACTAAGACAATGTTAAAGTAAATAAATATAAAAATTTTAAGAAGGCATTCTAGGACTTACAGGCACTGTAACCTTTGTATTACAAAAATGCAAAAACAAAAACAAGTATTACAAGTATTAAACAACCTGAGAATTTTGTCTCCAAGAAATAAATTACTCACAGTGCTTTCCACCACTGAATAGAGTCCTGACCAGAAGCTGAATGTACTTTTATCCAGTTGATACAGTCGAGATTTCTCAAATGTGTCCGAATCCATGATCTGTTCTAATTCTGGTGGTACATGAGTTGTTGTTTTGTATATCCTTCTCTGAAATATTTCAAAGAAAACACTTTGATGAATTTTTTTTATTACACACTAGTAATTTGTAGTCAAAAACTAAATGGTCTACAACATTAGTTTGTCAGGTAAGCTTGTAGAATTTGTTACATACACATGCAAACTGCGTTCAGTCAGGGACCTTGACCACTAAACAAATGACCCAGCAGAGTTAGGACAGACAGAAAGTGTCAGAGGCCAGGTGACTAGGTACAATGGCCATCTGGGTTGGAGTCACACTTTCAGTTTGCCTGTGTGAATCAAACTTGTAACACAACAAGGGGACCACTCATTCTGAGTATGA
>CABHPH010159991.1:15124-28335 GCA_902168325.1 Peromyscus nudipes | reverse complement strand
GTCTTGCTCATCGCCTCTTGTTCTCCTGGGGCCTGGGGCACCTCTCTGTCTGGTCATTGTGAATGCCAACTGCGGCATGCACATGAATAGAGGAAGTAATTGACCATCTAGACCAGCCATAATTGTAGGGCATCCATGGGATCCAGAATTCTCGGACTTTAATGAGCTTACAAATATCCTGGTGGAATTTTATTAAAAAGCAGCTTCTGACTCAGGAGGTCTCAGCTAGCCTGAGATCCTACAGTCTTAACAAGCTCCAATGCCACGGCTTATGCTGAATGAACGTCGAGGGTTTAGAAATCAGGCTGGCAGTGGGGCTGGGGATAACTCAGTCAGTAAAGTGTTCGCCTTGCGAGCATCAGGACCTGATTTTTGGTCCCCAGAGCCCACATAAAGAAAGCCAGACATGGTTTCACCAGCTTGCAACTCTAGTGCTGGGGAAATGGAGACAGGAAGATCCCTGGGACTTACTGATCCCATCCAGCCTAGATGAAGTGGTTTAGTTCCAGGCCAGTGAGAGACTCTGTCTCCAAAAACAAGGTGGGTGATAATTGAGGAACGACACTGGAAGTTGTGTTCTGGCCTTCACATGTTCACACGCATGTACCTGTACACACATGAAAGCATGTGCATGTACACAAACAAAAGAAATCATTGTGTCAGGTGTTGGAAGCAGTAAGGGGGATTGTGGGATGTAGGGACTTAACAAGCAGAGGTGAGAAGGCGAGTTCAGGTCTTCTTTCTGGTCCCCTGTCCTTGGCATCCCTTTCACTCTAACACTTCTGACGGCTGCTGCAGCTCTGGAAAATATCTGCAGACACTCCATAGCTCAGAAAGAGAAAGATATGGCAATGGCTCAGAGGGACAGTTAATCCAACAGGACCTAGAGCCACCCAGGAGGCAAACCTCTAGACTGGTCTGCAAGGGAGTTTCCAGGCTGGCTAAACTGAGGTGGAAAACCCACCCGGAATGTGGGCAGCACCATCCCACGGCCTGGGGTCCTGGACTGAAAAAAAAAAGGAGAAAGTGAACCCAGCACCAGCGTCCATCTCTCTCTGCTTCCTGACTGAGGATAGAATGTGACCAGCCGCCTCACACTGCTATCGAATATCATCCCCCGTGGCGGACTATACTCTTGAACTAAGCCAAAACGGACCCATCTTCCTTAAGTTGCCCTCCAGCCTCCTACCCCCCCCCCCACACCCGCAGCACTGCACACACTTGCAGTTCTAGCACTGGGGAGGTAGAAGCAGGAGAATCAGACATTCAAGGCCATCCTTGGCTACATAGCAAGTTTGAAGCCAGCCCAAGATGCATGAGACTCGATCTCACAACCAAAATCAAGGCACACGCACAAATAATGATGGTGGGTGTAACGCGTAAAGAGAAAAAGATGCTGGAACACAGTTGGGTGTGGTGGCACAGGCCTGCAATCCCAACACGTGAGAGGTCGAGACGGGAGGATCAAGAACTCAAAGTCATCACATATTATTTGGTATTTTACTTTTTTGGGGGGGGAAGGCACCACCCAGCTCCCAAATAAATCACACACAGAGGCTTATTCTTTTTTTTTTTTTTTTTAGATTTATTTATTTATTATGTATACAGCGTTCTGCCTACATGCATGCTTGCAGGCCAGAAGAGGGCACCAGATCTCATTACGGATGGTTGTGAGCCACCATGTGGTTGCTGGGAATTGAACTCAGCACCTCTGGAAGAACAGTCAGTGCTCTTAACCGCTGAGCCATCTCTCCAGCCCCAAGGCTTATTCTTAATTATGAATGCCTGGCCTTAGCTTGGCTTAGTTTCTGGCGAACTTTCCTCAACTTAAATTATCCCATCTACCTTTTGCCTCTGGGCTTTTCCTGTTCTCTTCCTTCTGTATCTTTTACTCTGTGGCTTGCTGTGTAGCTGGGTAGCTGGCCCCTAATGTCCTCCTCCTCTGGCTCCTAGATCTTAGAGCTCCAATGCCTCTTCCCAGGTTTCTCCTTCTCTATATACTCTCTGCCTGCCAGCCCCGCCTATCCCTTCTCCTGCCTTGCTATTGGCCAGTTCTTTATTAGACCATCAGGTGTTTTGGACAGGCACAGTAACACAGCTTCACAGAATTACACAAATGCAACATAAACAAAAGGAACACACCTTAAAATACTCTACTACAATATATGAAGAATTCTAGGCCATTCTAAGTTAAATGAGACCTGGACTCAAAAAAGGTGTGGAAAAAAGGTCTATGAAAACCCGAAGAAGAAAAAGAGTCTCTGTGGCTGGAAAAGTTATGAGGAGGGTTGAAAGTGAATCTTCCCTAATGCCAGTGTTGACAGACACTATTTTAATTGTGTGTGTGTGTGTGTGTGTGTGTGTGTGTGCGTGCGCGTGCGCGCGCGCGCGCGTGCACTCGCACGTGCTCACACATGCACTCATGCCACAAAACCCATCCGGAGGTCAGGGGACGACAGCTTGCAGGAGTCACCTCTCTCCTTCCATCATATGGGTCTAAGGAGCAAACTCAGGCCCTCTCACTTGGAAGCGAGCACATCTAACCACTGAGCAATCCTTCCAGTCCCAAGATGAGGTTTTTAATAGGTAGTAATGACGGTAAGGAGAGATGGAAAAGTGGACAAAAAAAAAAAATCAATGAACCTTTGCAGGTGGGGGAAGGGCTGCATCCAGCACAGCAGATGTAGGAAGTCGACAGTTCGTAGGAAGTTAGAGTCTTCTGGAGTCTTATCACATATGGCTGTAAATAACATCAAGTGCCAAGTCATACAGGAAGGGAGAGAGACCAGAAGAGCATGTGGAAAGAGGGAATCCTGAGTGGACTTTAGAAACTTCCAATGCTTTGGGATTAGATTTGAAGTCTTCTCCACAAGTAGGAATCCAGGCCTGGTACTTCAAACTCAGCCAAAAACTCGTGGCTGATGAGGTCCATGCTCTAGAAAAGAACCTACTACTGTGGTTTCGCCAAACCAGATGTTGCCAATCGGCCTTCTAAATATTTATGCCTATAACCATAGATTAGCACAGTCCTCCACCATGGCCAGAGAAGCTGCTCTCTGCAGTGGACAGCAGAGATGCACAACTGATCGCAGTGCTATCTATGTGTCTATTGAGTGCTCAGCCTAAATAGAACATCTGTATCAACCCCACTTCTGATCCAACGCTCAAGGAAAATCAAAGGAGAGCAGAAAGACTGTAAGAGGCAGAGGACGGGAGGAAGGCTGTGAAATGCTGGCTTCTGGGACGACACGGCCATTGCGCCCATGAACTCCCTGCAGCTGTGGTTATCTGCACCGGACCTGCACAAGGTCAAGTCAACAAGATCAGTCAACATCCCCCCAGCAGCGCTAATTGGAATCAGTGGGTTATTCACAAAAGAGGAAGTGGAGGGGGAGGGGATGTGTGGAGGGCTCTTGGTCAGGGCTTGGGGTGCGTATCATCAAGATACATTGTTTGCATATATAAAATTGTCAAAGAACAAATAAAAGATACACTATTTTCAAAAAATATGGATACAAAGGCATGTGGGAATGTCTTCAAAGTAATAGAAAGTACAGACGAAATTTGATTGGCTGAGATTTGATCATGGTTGCAGCTAGGGAAGCAGAACTTTTTAGCGGTCTGCCTACCTTTGCTAGTGTATAAACTTTACCATAAACCAAAGTGTGAAATCGAGGGTGGGGTGGGGCACAGAATGTACTGTAGGAGGCCCCGCCCACTGTGCTGGGAGGCCCGGCCCCCATCTGCTCCGTCAGACTCCCCAGTCCACGGTGTCGCCAAACTTTCTCAGCTCCTCTGGGGAATCCACTGGTTTTCCACATAGTTAAGAGGCTCTCTCTAGTCTTTCTCAGGCTCTGCACACTGCTCAGAGCTCTAAGAGCCCTAGCTGCGAAACAGAACTGCCCAATTTCCCCCATGTTTGCGGACTGTTTGGGCGCGTCCCTCAGCATATCCTGGGAATGCGTCCACGTTGTCATAGCGACGCTCTGAGTAGGTTCCTGCACGCAGCCGAATCCCGCCCCGCCCCGGAACTATCATCTGCAGGGTAAGAGGCCTCCGACTTGGGGTTTGAGTGTCTCATGGTGACCGCTGAGTTGCTAAACGGGGGAACCCCAGGCAGGTGTCTTGGGACTGGGCCGGGCGTCGGGGTGGGGGCCCAAAGAAATGATGGGGGGTAGTGGGAGAGTCTGCGTTCTACCCAACCCTTAGCATGGATTGGAGTTAAAGGAAGAGGGGATTAGCCAGGTTGAGGCCCTGCCCAACTTGACCCTACCTGAAATGCAGGCAGTGACTGTGTGGGACCCAGAGCTGCAGGGCCTGGAGGGGTGAACTGGGGCACCGCATTGGAAGGCAGGTGTGCAGGAGGAGGGTTTAAGCTGTGCTGCAAGCCGCCTTTGCTCCTGGGAGGGGGTGCAGGGGAGAAGACAGACCAGCTTATTTCTGAAAATGATTGTTAGGCCGCTACTGTGTACCTCCCTGTATTTCTGCGTTCTCTGGGGTCTTCTCCAATGCTATGGGACTTCTCCAAGAAAAGCAAAAGCAAAACTCATAAAGGTTCATTCTTCATTTTACCTTCAGTTTCAGGGGCTTCTCAGAGCAGCCCCCTCCCTGGCTTGTACAAAGGCCTCTAGTTAAGAGTTACGTCTGATATAGAAAATGTGGGGTTTGGGGCCAGGGAGATGTCTCGGTAGGTAAATGTGCTTCCTTTGCAAGCCCGAGGACCTGAGTTCAATCCCCAGAACCCACATAAAAGTGGAAAGAGAGAACCAATTCAGGTTTATCCCCTGACCTCCACATGTACACTGCTGCTCCCCACCACGCACACACACACACACACACACACACAAAATAATAATTAAAGTTTTTAAAAATGTGGCATTTATAAAGTCCTGTTTCAAGGTAATAAATTATTAATGCCAAATGACTTATAAAATAGTAACTGAGAAAGAATGCTAAAGGGGTTGGGAATCAGTGTTTATGGGGAAAGCAAAGTGGAATTTCCAATGGCTGTCAAGGACAGTAGGGACTTCCAGAGTTCCTAGGCATGCCCCAGGTCTGTGCGACCTGGCCACCTGCAGGCTTCATTACCTCTCTGTCACCTGTAGGCAGACGGGGAAGGTACGTAGGAATGCCCGTATCTCGCCAACGTCAAAATGTTGAAGGGACCCTTGTTCACATATCTCTGAATGTGATGTGGAGACATGTCAGACAGAAGAATTTTTAACTGTCAGTCTAGAATCGTCTGGGAAGAGGGTCTTCATGAGGAAATTGGGGTTAGATTGGCCTGCGGGGATCTGCCGATTGACTGTTAATTGATGTGAGAAGGCTCAGCCTGTGGTGGGCAGCACCATCGTGCTCTAGGCTAGGCCGTGCACTGTGTAAGAGCAAAGAAAGCCGGAAAGCAGGTGGCACGGGAGCGTTCATTTCTCTCGGCCTTTGCCTGTGCATGTTAAAGTGACTAGCTGTTTGAGTTCCTGCCTCAACTTCCCTTTGATGATCTGGAGTTGTAAACCCAAATAACCCCTCCCCCCACCCTGCACTGCCTTTTGTCAGGATGCCTTGTCATAGCAAAAGAAAAGAAAATAACACCCTTTCCAATTTTTTTTGGTTTTAAAACCCCCAAACCCCCCCCCCCCCCCCCCCCCCGCTTTGTGTGCCCACGAAGCATCCCAGGAGCATACTTCAGAAAAGCTCTAAAGAGTCATGAGAGAGTTTGGAGTGTGTTGCCATATTGGGTTATGGTGTGTGATGTCAAATGATTAATGAGACAGCCGTGTGTGGGAATGCAGCGTCCAGCAGAGGAGAGCAGGGGGGGCTGGAGCCCCAGTACACCATGCACGGGACAAGAGGTACATTTGTCAAAAGCTAAGAAGAAATGTGTGCGTGATTTCTCAGGATGAGACTACCACTCCTGTTTTTCTCCCCAGGAAATGACCTTTGACCCTAGAAGGACAGCTCCATTTTTCACGAGAAGATGGCAGTTGTGAAAACGCCCATGCAGGAACTAAGAAATGCAGAGGAACCCTTCGATAAGGTGTCATCCATCCTCCTGAAGAGCCTGGTGGAGGAGCCCAAGAAAAGAGCGGAAGTGCCCAACCACCTCCTGGAATCCAGTGAGTGGCAGCGGCCATTTGTCTACAAATTACGTCTCCAAGGCATCCAAAGCCCAGGAAGCTGGGATTGTGGGTGCTGATTAGCTGTATCATTTTATAGGCTCCTAACAGTTTTTATTATTAAGAACGGTAGTTCTATTTAGATCTAACTGTTTACATGGCAGGTTTAAAAACATATATATTTTTATTTTCATTTATGTGTATGTTTGCATGTATAAGTCACATATGTGTGGGTGGCCATGGAGGCTATAAGAAAGCATCAGATCCCCTGGAGCTGGAGTCACAGGCAGCTGTAAACCATCCAGCGTGGATGCTGGGAACCAAACTCTGGTCCCCTGGGAGAGCTGAAGTGCTTTAACCATTGAGCCACTTCTCTTGCCTCCAGACAATAGGTTTGTGTGGTGTAAATGAATCACCAAGTTCCGTGGCTTCATTCCCTCACAAGTCGGAGGAGAGTAGGATGAGAAGCAAGGCAAGATTAGAGCCTGAGGCCGGGGAGAGAGCCCAGTGAGTCAGTGCCTGTCTGAGGAGCCTGAGGACCTGAGTGGTGTGCACTTGTTACCCCAACCGCACCGAAGAGGATCCCCGAGAATCAGGATCCCTGAGGCTCTCTGGCTGGCCACCGTAGCCTAAGTGGCTATTGCAAGGCCGGTAAGAGACCCTGCCTTAAAAAACAACGTGGACAGTGGATGACAGCCAACAGTCTACACACACACACACACACACACACACACACACACACACACGCACATGCTTAACATATGAATAAAAATCCAATGTCAGAGAAAGACTGGAATACTCTCCCATCAAGGCAGATGTGTAGTAAAGCATTTGCAGAAAGTACGAAGGCTACTCAGATGACCCCAAAGCACACCACACTGGGGGGATATGAGGATCCTGATGTACACCATCCACCATTGAACTTCCGACCTTTCTCCAGCTCTGCTCCACTTCTGTTTCCTGACGTGCTTTTCTCCCAATAAACTATCTCCATTTTACCACCACTCACATGTCCTGGTGCACGATTCAGTTCTTTGCTCTGGGATGCAAGAACCTGGAAATCCCAGGGAGCACCCTCAGGGAGGACTCTCCAGTGTCTAATATTTGCCTGTAACACCACAGGCAGTCTCCATCCTCAGCAGCTCTTGGGACCACCACACTCCTCACCTCAGTCTCCTCCCCGTGGCTTCCTTCCCTTACACCCATCCTGCTTGAACACTCAAGGACTCTCTGTATACCAGATAAAGTGACAGTTCTGCTCAGCATGAGGGGACAGAGACAGGGCTCTACACGGTCACCCTTCACAGCCTGGGGAGCTCCCCTAATCTTTTAGGGGCCTCACTTGGGTCAAACCAGTATTCATTTCTTTGACATGGAAAAAAAATTCAGAACTAGCCAGTTTAGGAAGCAGAGCTGGGTTTTTTAAATACATTTTGACAAAGGCTTAGGCACAAGGGTTAAGAGAAAGAGAGGCGCTCAGCAGAAAGCAAGACAGACAGGAAGCCATTGATGTGAGCTTCTCCAAGAAAGTCCCCAGGAGTAACACGTACCCCAGTGTGGTGCAGGCTCCTGGAGGGACAGCTGTAATTAATGGCCTTATTATTAGATGTATATTCCATTTTGGTGGCTCTCAGGTTACATTTCAAAAGGTTGCTAAGAACTCTCTTCTTTCCTTGTCTCTCTCTTTTGATGAGATTTCAGGGTGACTCTGGCGATTCTTTAGATGGTTTATAATCTGATAAAGTAAATCAAGAAACCACTAGGTTTGTGCAAGGGGTTTACCACAGTCCCTTCCCTGTAAAGGGGGTCTCTGGCTGCTTCAACCGGACTCCAGGGTGAGGGGCTCCTGTCCCTTGTCATGTCTCCCCAGGCTTCCCTGTCTCTCTTTCCCACTTCACCCTGAGCTGTCTGACCTGACACCATTGCTGTGCACATGTCGTGCCTGACTCATCCCCAGGACTAGCCACACAAGTCACCCACCAGGAAAGACTCTGGGAGAATCCTGCGGCTTGGTGGGAGAGGGTAACCATCGATCTGCATGAGTTTCACCCGGCGGCCCTACAACAACCTCCTGAAAACATTCTAGTTCTGTTTCACTGTTGGAGCAGCTGACACGTGGGAAGTCCCACCGGTTACCCAAAGTGGACACCTTGTGAGAGAGGAGGTGACATTCAGCTGGTGGCCAGCCATGGCCAGCTCCGCATCTTCACATTTAGTAACCACATTCTGGTTTCATTTCCAATGCTGCGGTCAAACACCCTGACAAAGGCGACTCAGGGAAGAAGGGTCTATTTCTGTCCACAGTTCCAGGCCACAGTCCATCTTAGCAGGGAAATCAAGACGGGGGTTTGAAGCAGCTACTCACATCCCACCCGTAGTCAGGAGCAGAGAGAGAGAAATGCATGCTGTGCTCTCTGATACAGTCCAGGACCCCCAAATCAGGGAATGGTGCCTCCAGTTTCAGGCTGGGTCTTCCCACATCAAGACAGTCTCCTGCAGACATGCCCACAGGCCGACTTGATCTGCAGTCTGGATTCTAGACAGTCAGTCACTGAGACTCTCTTCCTAGGTGATTGATTGTAGGTTATGTCAAGTTGACAGTTAAAACTAGCCACACCCCCAGCATTTATACCCTGATTCTACAAGCCCCACCTTAAACCTCAGAACTGCCTTGGTTCCATGTCACTCTTTGTCGCCTCAAGACTGTCAAGGACACATTGGTCTACCCAACCGTTTCTGGGCAGGAGCACGGCATGCTGCTTTATGACCCCAAACCAAAGAAAACTGCAGCATTGAAAAATAGCTGCAATGGACGGCGCCCAGTTGGTAGCGCCCCGCCTGACACGCGTGAGGCCCTGACGCCAGCACCGCAGGAGGGAACGCGGTAGCACGTGTCTGTAAGTCCACACTCCGGAGGGAGCTTTCCAAAGGCACGTCAGATACGTGCTTGTGATCCCAGCACTAGGGAGGCAGAGTCAGGCAGCTCGCCGGCCAACCAGCCTGGCCTACTGAAGACTGACACTGGAAGTTGTCCTCTGACCCCCACAAGTACACACACACAAAGACACGTGTGACATGTGAAAGTAAATAACTAATAGGTCATAAGCGTGTCTGAAGAAAAGTGCAAAGGAGAGGATGGTGAGAAGGCCAATCCTTCAAGGGCACGGGCTGCTCTTGCAGACCTGAGTTCGGTTCCCACCACTCATATTAGGCAACTCACAGCTGTCTGGAACTCCAGCTCTAGGGGATCTGGCATCCCCTTCTAGCCTCTACAGACGCGCGCACACACACACACACACACACACATACACACATATGCACATGTACACACACTCACACACACAGACATACACACACACAAGCACAGAGAGAGAGAGACATACACACACATGCACAAGTACACACACTCACACACACAGACATACACACAAGCACAGAGAGAGAGACATACACATACATGCACATATACACACACTCACACACACACACACAGACATACACACACATGCACAAGTACACACACACACACACAGACATACACACACACACACACACAAGCACAGAGAGAGAGACATGCACATGTACACGCACAAATAAAATAAAAATAAATCTTTTTTTTAAATAGAAAAGTAGTGTGGGGGTATTGTGTTCCCCAAAATATTGTGTATGCTAATAAACTTATCTGGGGTCAGAGAACAGGACAGCCACAATATTAAACATGAGGATAGGCAGTGGTAGCATACGCCTTTAATCCTAGCATTCCAGAGACAGAAATCCCTCTGGATCTCTGTGAGTTCAAGGCCACATGGGAAACAGCCAGGCGTGGTGACCCACACCTTTAATCCCAGAAAGCCACACCTTTAATCTCAGGGAGTGGTGGTAGAAAGCAGAAAAGTATATAAGGCGTGAGGACCAGAAACTCGAGGCATTTGGCCTGAGCAGGCCTTTGGCCTGGAGAGGCCTTTGGCCTGGAGAAGCATGTGGCTGGTTAAGCATTCAGGCTTCTAGCAGCAGTTCAGCTGAGACCCATTCTGGATGAGGGCTCGGGGCATCCAGTCTGAGGAAACAAGACCAGCTGAGGATCCGGTGAGGTGAGATAGCTGTGGCTTATTCTGTCTCTCTGACCTTCCAGTGTTCACCCCAATACTTGGCTCTGGGTTTGATTTTATTAATAAGACTCTTTAAGATTCATGCTACAAAGTAGACTCAGTCCAGTTTATTTGAGACTCATCATCCATCTTACTGGCAGCTGTATCCACTGTCTGCACATTGCATGTGCCTAAAGTGCCCTAAACTAAAGACAGCCCCCACCAATAAGACCTTCTTCAGTGCGGTATTCTCCACAACTCACGACAGACTCGTCTTTCTGTTACAGAGGTTTATGCCAAGCTTCTGAACAACAAGGCCATCCAGGCCAGACCAGGCATAGTCCATTTTGGAGGCTATAAGATAGAGAAACAACATGAACAGATCCTGGTAGGTACTTCTTAAGGGCATGAGGTCGGGGGAGCATCCGTGGTACTAATCCAGATGCAGAGCAGGAGCCAGGGAGGTGGCTCAGCTGGAGAGGGGCTCGCTGCACAAGCCCAAGGACCTGAGTTCGATCCCCAGCACCTCGTTAAAAAACTGGGGTTTGGTGGCATGGGCTTGTACGCCCATTTGCCAGGAAGGTGGAGACAGGTGGATAACGGGGCCCACTGGCCAACCAGACCAGGTGAATTGAGCTCCAGGTAAAAGTGAGAGTTCTTGTTTCAAAAAACGATGGCGGTGGGCAGTGAAACGACTCTGTGGGTGAAGGCACTTACCAACAAGCTTGACAACCCGAGTTCAAGCTGTGGGCCCTACACGGCAGAGGGAGAAAACTAACTCCTACAACTTGTCCTCTGACCTCTATAAGCAGCCATGACACACGCCACCCCCCACAAGTAAATACATGTAATAAAAATGATTTTAAAGGTAGGACCAACAAGATAGCTCAGCCAGTTAAAGCACTTGCCGCCAACCCAGACAGTCTGAGTTCGATCCCCAAGATCCCCTTGGCAGAGTGAAGGAAGTTGTCTGAGCTTTATACATGTGCCACGGCACATGCGCACCCTCCAGATAAATAAAAAAAAATTAAAAATTAACTAGAAAATGATTAAGAAAGACACCCAAGGTTGACCTCTGGCCTCCATACACACATGCACAGGTGTGTACAAGTGCTTGAACATACACAATACAATACAGATAGAAAGACAGGAGAGAGAGAGAGAGACAGAGAGAGACAGAGAGAGAGAGAGAGACAGAGAGAGAGAGAGAGAGAGAGAGAGAGAGAGAGAGACATCAGTGTCCCGGAATAAACTAACTCTACTCTGCCAAGGGTCCCTTCTCAGCTCTTTTTCCAAAACTGTGTCCCTCCTGTGCCACTGAGACGAGGGTCTGGGCTTCCCAGCAGCCCTGATGTACGGGGTCTCTAGAGAAACCCCGATTCCATAAGTTTAATCGACTTGTTCAGTGCACGGGATACTGAGTGGGAGGGCTGGGACTGTCTTCCTCCAATACTAGGGAAGATGGTATCCCTTTCTTAGGACGTCCCAGGCAGGGCTGCCTTTGACCTGCTCTGGTCAGGTGCCAAGCCTGCCCAGAGAAGATGTGTCTAGGTCTGGGAGGAGGCGGTGGTCACTCCAGTGTACACATTCTCTCTGCCAGAATGGCCGATTTAAGCATGGCACCTCTTTGCTGTTCTTTTTCACCCTGTGGGGTGGGATTCAGGTATTAACATGAACAGCAGGAGGGGACTGGAGAGATGCTTTAGCAGTTAAGTATGCCTACTGCTCTTGCAGAGGCCCTGACTTTGGTTCCCAGCGCCCATGTTGGGCAGTTCACAACTACCTGTAACTCTAGCTCCATGGGATCAGACACATCCTCCTGGCCTTCACAGGCACCAACATGCATGTGCACAAACACAAAGGCATACGTGTACACATAATTGAAGATAAAATCTTTGAGATCTGAAGTCTCCACTCTGCTTCACCCTTTCGGAGGGCAGCCACATGGCTGCCTTTTTTCACATGGCTGCCTTTTTTCACATGGCTGCCTTTTTTCACATGGCTACTTCCTCAGTGCCCGGCAGCGCAATGCTCGACACACAGAAGACACTCAATAAACCCTGGCAAAGGGAAGACTCTGAACTCACTCTCAGACAAGGTTGACTTGGCAGTTGACTCATACAATAAGGGCAGTGTGACATCTAAAGCATCACATTGATCCTATCAGCCACTAAAACAAACAAGAAGTAGATAAAAGTACAACATGATTTCATCTCACTAGCATTCTGGGAGACGCTGGGAAAGCCAGCTTCCTGTTCCCATCAGTAAAGCTAAACGGAAGCCCAAAGCATTTACCTTAAGATTCTTATCAAAAGCATTCATAACTGTTAGAAGCTGGGAATAAGTAAGTGTGTGGGCTCAGCCTCAGAAGAGACATCTATATGGACCTGCAGGTTCCCCACCCACAGAGTTCAGGGAACATTAATGAGCAGGGAGCAGAAAGAATGTAAGAGCCAGGCGATGGGAAGATGCTGTGAAATATGGCCTTTTGACAGGACTTGGCTTTGCACATAACTTACCACAGCCATGGCTGCCTGCACAAGACCTTCGCAAGATCAAGCCAGTCAAAATGCCAGCAAGGCTTGGGGAAAGACTGCTGAGGCCTCACCCCTAGCTGAGGAGCTATTGGCAATTGACGGCTACTAATGGAGGAAGAGTCAGTTTTCTTCTGAGGTGTGTTAACTGCAGGTTGTTTATGCCCCAGTAGATGACCTCACACTCATGCACATATGGGCAGCCCTAATTTCAAAAAGATTCTTGCCAAACAAGGGGAGAACTCTTATGTTTTACTAGGGTTTCCTCCCCTCATCCCAAACCCTGCAGTTCAAACCAAGAGATCCCTTGTTCTGAATGGTGGTGTCGATGGGGACGTGGGCACAGGCTTGGGCACATTTGGAGCTCATCTTGAAGTGGAAGCTGAGTCTCCGGCCTTGGTCATGTTCTGGGCGAGGCTACAGATGGTTCAGGTAGCAGCCAGCTCCTGGTGGTTTGCTCTCCTGTTCAACTGGAG
>CABHPH010159991.1:0-15024 GCA_902168325.1 Peromyscus nudipes | reverse complement strand
ATAGACAACTTTGAGGTCCCTCAGGACGGTTCACAGTAATTGCATCCCCTCAGAGTGAGGGAGACACTTTCTGGAATGTGGGTAGTCTGATTGCTGAGATGGTCTTCATTCTTGTAGTAGATGAGACAAGGACTTCTGCTAGGTTTTGGCACAGGAAACTATGCAAATTGCCCACAAGTGGAATGATCGAGTATATGTTCATTAACACTGAGGTCATGTAAGGTTTGAAGCATTCTGTGTGCATGAATATTAATATCAGTGCTTCAGTCTACTTGGAAATTTTAAATGATCTTTGTTTTGTTTTGATTTTTCAAAACTCAAGACCCCTTACATTCTTTTTTCTCCTTTAGGAGACCGATTTTTTTTTTGTCTCAGAAATTATATTTATTAATAAATAAGCCATCACTTTTCCTAGGAGACAACCAGTGTGGTTGTGGGCCCAGACAAAACTCATTAACCTGTAATGAGCAGTTCCCTCCGGCTTTCTGTGCAGGGACTCTATCCTTCCCAAGATGCTGATTCTCAAAATTAGGGCCAGGACTAGCAATGTCTTCTCCTCGGGGTGAGGGATGCAGGACCTTAACATACAGGCATGGTGCGTCCTACCTGAGCGTTAGTGTGGTTTATTTATTTATTATAGTCATTAGTTGGCCATGAATGCAAGAGTTAGGCAAAAATCAACAAGATCATTTAGTTATCTATTTATTCATATATGAGAATGGTCTGTATGAATGTATGCCACATATGTGTGGGTTCCCTCAGGAAGTCAGAAAAGGGTTTTGTATCCCCAGGGCTGCAGGTACAGGTTACACTTTACATGTGTATTGTATGTGTGTGAGGGGTATGTGCATGTGAGTGCTAGTGCCTGTGGAGTCTAGAAAAGGGTGTGGGCTCTGCTGGAGCTGGAGTTAGAGGCGTTGTGAGCCTCCTGGTGTGGGTGCTGGGAACTGAACCCTGATCCTCTGTAAGAGCAGAAGGTATTCTTAACTGCTGAGCCGTCTCTCCAGTCCTAACAAATCATTTTGTGATAACCAATTGATGATCTAGAACTTTAAATTAAAAGCCATCATATGTCTTTTTAAAGTTGTGTGCTATTGATCATATAAAACATTATATTACATGTAAACATATGTACATAAATGCACATGTATAACACACATGTTCTAAGAAGATAGGAAAAGCCATTTTTTCTAATTACTACACTCTACTTTCTCTTTTGTGTGTGTGTGTGAGTGTGTGTGTGTGTATGTGTGTGCATATGTGTATGTGATTGCATGCACCCATGTGTATACACAAGCCAGAAGAGGGCATGGGTGTCTTTCTACCATATTTTTTGAGACAGAACCTGGAGCTGATCCATTCTTCCAGGCTTGCTGGTCAAGGAGCCCTAGGGCTTCTCCATCTCCTCCCCAGCACTGGGGTCCCCAGGTACAGCTGCTGCGGCTGTACCCAGAGTTTACATGGGTGCTGGATCTGAACTCAGTTCCTCGCACCTGCCAAGCAAGCAGTTCCCTGGCTGAGCCATCCCCCATCCCATATTCCACGTCTTCTAAAAAGTTGAAAATAACATGTGTCGTCGAATCCTCTTTGTAATAAAGATGAGGTGTAAGCAGTGAAGAGATGAATCTGTAAATAAGTCCAATTCTAACTCACCTTCATCTTCCCCCAGTACATTGCCAATATTTCAGATGAAGACACACACCTTCATATTTTACCACCACAGACCAAATACTTCAGGATCGCCTATGATAAGAAGGTACTGTCCCTGGGTCACCTTCCCTGCTGAGGGAGATGTGGGGTGGGTGGTGGTTTCTGTCTCGGGCCTGCCGGGTCAGGAGTGTGTGCATCCTCCATCCCACCCCACCCCGAGTGCTGCTGTCCGTCAGGTCTGGGGCCTGTCCCGACACAGCCTCCCTGCCTTCCAGGAGCATCGCCTCATCCCAGGCTTGTCGCTCATGGTCACGGTTACGTTTTCTCCAGATGAGTGGCGTTACTATTATGACTGCATCCGCATTCACTGTAAGGTGAGTTTCTGGAAGAAGTTATCCTTTGGGCTGGGGTGTGTGGGGGGGATGGGGGGGTACACTTCATATCCTGAAGGAGGGATGAAGGAGAGCTAGAAGGACCTTGGTTTTTCAGTGTTGTAGGAGCTAGATGGTCCTCGGCTGCACCTTCCTCCTAACTGGAAAGAGATTTGGACATGGTGATCCCCACAGGCTCCTGAAACATCCTGCTGGTCTCCCGGTGCCTGACACTTAACACATCATATCCCGAAAGGAAGAAGACAGAGCCAGCACTCTCTGAGTGGCAGATGAGGCTGTAGGCTCAGGGCTGTGCCTGCATCCCAACTAGGAAGACTTTAAGGCACAGAGAACCTGGGAAGACTCCCAGGACACCGCCCTGCAAACCTCCGCTGTGTGCGCCAAGCTTCCATTTATCTTGTGGTGCTGGGGCCCCGTGAAAGCTTTGTTAAATGACTTTTATGTGCTCCTTTAAGTGCAAGGCTAGAAAATAAATGGTGCCCCGTTCTATAGTTATAAACACTGGGGACTGACCTGAGACTCCAGCAGCAACATCCACAGACGGGGAGGCCTTGGAGAGGTGACCTGAGGTACCCGCACTGGATGAGCCCTCAGGAGTCTGTCACAGATCTCTTCATCGACCCTTCAGCCTCCAGCCTGAGTCCGCAACTCCCACGGTCACCTCCTCTCGCCTTTCTTTTTGGTCACAGGCCCTAGTCTCGGAAGTTCAGAAGCTGCAAAGTCAGCTTCACTCAGTGGAAGTTTACAAATTAGCAGCAAATGAGTTTCTTCTTTCTTTCAAATTTTTTTTTATTACTTACAATTTATATAGTAAGGTCAGGCTTAAAGATAGTTTCCCCTTGATTTTCATTTTTAAAAGGCCATTTGCCCGTAGTTTCAGCACTGAAGAGGCTGTGGCAGAAGGGTCTCAAGTTCAAGGCCATCCTGGGTTATATAGCCAAACCTTGTATAAGAAGTAAAGCCAAGGCTAGGGAGACAGTTCTTTGGGTAAAGCACCTGTTTTGCAAGTCTGGGGACCTGAGTTCAAATCCCCAGAACCCATGTAAAAACCTGGGCATGAATGTACACACCTGTATCCCCAGCACTGTGCCGGGACAGAGACAGGAGGATTGCCTGGACTACCTACATCTAGATTCATGGAGAAACCTTGTCTCAAGGGAGTAAGGCAAAGAATGACAGTGCAGGGCACCCAACACCTTCCTCTGGCCTCATGCATTCACAGGCGTGCATGCTGACACACACGTGTGCAAACACTACATACATAATATACAATAAAAGTAAAAAACAAGCAAATACATTAAAAACTGAATATTCTAACATAATACAATCCAAAGATCCACTAATTTGATACATGCCAAGGAATAATAGAGAAAAGAAGAAGACAACATCACTGCCCAGGAGCAACAGAATAAAAATGAAGTCTGCATTTTCCATGATTAAAGCATTATGTTCCTGTAAGAACAGAAATATTTCAGATGTACAGTTAAAAGAACTCCATAGTTAATAGCGTGCAGTAGTCTTGAATCTGAGCCCAAGTGTTTCAGACAGTCTCGACCGTCATCGTTTGGAGTCACAGCATGAATTGATGCAAGTGTACATGTCCCGTATTCAGAACCAAGATTACAGTGACATCGAGCGATGAGCCACGGGCGAGCGTTACTAGAAACATCTCAGATTCACCATGCGTTTGATTTTTAAGTTAATCTTGGATCTTTGTGCATTTAGAAAACTTTTACTATTACCAAATATTTTATAGCCCCACATTCAGTTATGTGACCTCATCATACAGAGTCAAGCTGGGGTGTAGAGTCCCAGGGGCACATTCCATAAGGCAAATAAAGGTAGTCCATATTGACGTGGTGTTTTTTACATTTTAAGGCCATAGCCTGCTTTGATTTTTAAAGATATCCTCAAGGGAAAGAATGATTATATCCACTTTGCTGAGGACGAAACAAACCCGGAGAATCAAAGACCTTGTTCAAGGCCACCAAACTAGAATGAACTAGAACTGGTGTTTGTGCTCTTCCTGCTGATGGCTTTCCACTCTGCCTTGCGCTTCTCTTGGTCCCCTAAATAATGTCTTCCCTTATAACCTCTCCCAGTGGAAGCAGATAGGGCAGCATCTGTGTATTCACACAGGGGGATTAGCACCTTTAGCTTTCGCGGGTAATAGCGAGCCTTGGTCCCGTAAGATAGCCTTAAACATCTTTTGTGCTTTGTCTATGGTTTACAAATGCAGTTTTTAGGGGTTGAGAGATGCTCAGTCAGTAAAGAACTTGCCATGCAAGCATGAGGACCTGAGTTTGACCCCCAGAACACACTTTTAGAAACGCTGCTGTGGTGATGTGGACTTGCCATCTCATTGCTGGGGTAGGGTAGAAACAAGAGGATCCTTGGGACTCACTTGCTAGCCATCCCAGTATGTTTGGTTAAGTTCCCGGCCAGTGAGAGACCTGTCTACATAACAGAAAGGTGAATGGCACCTACACAGTGATATCCAAAGTTCTGGCTTCCACACACAGGCACACACCTGTGCAAATGCACCTACACACACACACACACACACATACATACACACACACACACATATACATACACACACATACACACACGTCCACTCACACACATACACACACACACACATACACACACGTCCACTCACACACATACACACACACACATACACACACACACACACACACACACACACACGTCCACTCACAAAAGAAACCCAGTATTTCTGATGTTTTACTTAAAGCACTGAGGTTTCCTAAGGAAATTCTCTAATGGTCAAAAAAAGTTATCTTTCAAAATGATAGTTTTCTAAACGCTAAATTTAACCCCCTTTCCCCAATTTCAGGGAGATGACACCTTGCTTGTTCCCATTCACGCCTACCCTGTCTTGAATAACCTGGACTTCCCTACATTTATAAATCTACCAGATGTCCTCCTCGGAGAGAGGTAAGTTCCTGGAGTGAACCAGGAAGACGTCACAGGAGGTGGAAGGCTAAGAAACTGAGGGCTGGAGGATGGCTCAGCAGTTGAGAACGCTTGCTGCTCTTGTAGAAGATCAGAGTTCAGTTCCCAGCACCCATGCCCTGTGGCTCACAACCACCTTAATTCCAGCTCCAGGGGGTCTGACACCCTCTTTTCACCTCCGCAGGCACCCATGCACAAGCACACACACATATGCACACATACACATATGTAATTTTTTTAAATTAAGAAACATATGTGGGGGCTGGGGAGATGGTTCAGTGGGTAAGAGTGATTGCCGCACAGTCATGAGAACCTGAGTTCAAATCCCAAGTGTGTATGTATGTGTGTGTATGTGTATATGTATATATATATATATATATATATAGCTATAAAGCTGGGTGTGGTGTGGTAGTTTGAATGTAATTGGTCCCCATAATCTCATAGGAAGTGGCACCATTAGGAGGTGTGGCTTTCTTGGAGTGGGTATAGCCTTGTTAGAGGAAGTGTGTCACTGTGGGGGTGGACTTTGAGGTTTCCTATGCTCAGGATATGACCCAGTGTGTCAGTCAACTTCCTGTTGCCTGCAAGATGTAGGATTCTCAGCTCCAGCACCACGTCTGCCTGCACACTGCCATGCTCCCCGCCATGATGGTGATGGACTGAAGCTCTGAACTGTAAGCCAGTCATCCCAACTGAATGTTTTCCTTTGTAAGAGTTGTCGTGGTCATGGTGTCTCTTCGCAGCAATAGAAACCCTAACCAATACATGTGATCACATGCACCTGTAACCCACGTACTAGAGTTAGTGGAGACAAGGAGAATCACAGGGTCTTCATGGCTAGCCAGACTAGCAGAAAAATGACGAGCTTGAGTGTGCTGATGAGTTGTTTGTTTGTTTGTTTGTTGTCCGCTTGATACTTACAAGTTAGAGCCATCTGGGAAGTGGGACCAGCAGTTGAGGAAAGGCCTCCATCAGATTGGCTTGTAGGCAATCCTGTGGGGGCATTTTCTGGGTTAATGGTTGATGTGGGAGGGCACAGTCTACTGTGGGCGGTGTCACCCTAGACAGATGGTCCTGGATTCTCTAAGAAAGCAAGCTGAGGAAGCCATGGAGAGCAAGCCAGGAAGCAGCATTCTTCTGTGGCCTCTGCTTCAGTTCCTACCTCCAAGTTCCTTCCTCGGCTTCCCTTTGTAATATACTGTAAGGTGTTAGATGAAACCAGTCCTTTCCTCCTCAAGCTGCTTCTGGTCATGGTGTCTATCCCAGCAGTCAGAAAGCAAACCAGGACATTCAAGGCTGAGCGAGAGATCCCATCTGAAGGAATAAGGTGGCAAGTGATAGGAGAAGACACCTGGCATGCTTCTCTGGCTTCCACACAGAAACACGTGGGGTGCACACCTGCACACACACGCACGCGCACACACACACACACACACACACACGCATGCACACACACACACAAATACCTTCACAAGAGAAATTGTAGGCTTGTGGTTTTTCTGATGGAAGTTAATCCTTGCACCTCAGTTAGACAGCATTTACAGTAACAAAGACAAAACAACACAGTTCAAACAGTTCAAACAAACTCATTCCAAACACTGGTAAGGAAGAAAGGGGATGGACTGGGTCGTTTGAAGTCCCCAGGTATGGCCGGATCCAGAATCAGTTGGAACACTCTGGCTCTCGCCATGATGTTCCTGCTACCTGAGCTGTCCTTCTCATAGGACCCGCTCACAGCAGGCCCACGCTTGTGGCCCATGCTAGCCTGGAATAAAGGTGACGGGGCAGGGGGGACCTGAAGAATCAGGTCAAAACTCATGACTCTGTCTATTGGACCAGCTTGGGTCACATGACTTTCTATCACCCAGTCTTCCTTTAGAAGAAGGGAAAGCAAGTGAGACCAGATCTCAGAGTCTGCTCTTCCTGCTAAGGAAATGGCTAATTATTCTAGTTGTGGTTTAGTTTGTATCTCATCTGTGTGTGTGTGTGTGTGTGTGTGTCTGTGTCTGTGTCTGTGTGTGTATGTATGTGTCTGTGTATCTGTGTCTGTGTGTGTCTATGGCAAGAGCCAGAAGATAATCTCAGATGTTGTTCCTCAGGTGTCACTCACTTTTTCTTTTTCTTTTCTTTTTTTTTTTTTTTTTTTTTTTTTTTTTTTTTTTTTTTTTTTTTTTTGGTTTTTTCGAGACAGGGTTTCTCTGTGTAGCTTTGCGCCTTTCCTGGAGCTCACTTGGTAGCCCAGGCTGGCCTCGAACTCACAGAGATCCGTCTGGCTCTGCCTCCCGAGTGCTGGGATTAAAGGCATGTGCCACCAACGCCCGGCGCCACTCACTTTTTGTTTATGTCTATTTATTCTTTTGAGACGGGGCCTTTCATTGGCCTGGAACTTGCCAAGTAGTCTAGACTGCCTGGCCCGCGAGCCCCAAGGATCTACCTGTCTGCACCTCCACAGCACTGGGATTACAAGTGCACACGCCACCATGCCTGGCTTTCTCTTATGTGGGTGCCGGGGGTCAAACTTAGGTCTTCATACTTGCAAGGCAAGCACTTTACCAACAGACCTGTCTCCCCAGCCCCATGAATCTCCTGCTTTCAGCAAATACTAAATGCTTACGAGCTAGCATAGTGCCATCTGCCCTAGAGATGTCAAGGAGATGGTATTCGGCTGCTCGCTATGCATAGAGTGGGGCCATGTTGGTTGTTCAAAGCTTAAAACGCTCAGCTCAGGTTACATAGAGAGCTGGTCTCTAAAAGAAAAGCATTGAAATCTTTTTTCAGCCAGAGAGGTGACTCAGTGGGTGGATGTACTTACTTCCAAGCCAGACAACCCGAGTTCAATTCCTGGAACCCATATGGTCAAAGAAGAGAGCCCACTCCTACAAGTTATCTTATCAGCACACACGTGTGACACTCCTAATGAATAATAAAATAAAAAACATTGTTTTGGTTTTCTTCAAGACAGGGTTTCTCTGTGTAGCTCTGGCTGTCCTAGAACTCACTCTGTAGACCAGGCTGACCTCAAACTCAGGCGTCCGCCTGCCTCTGCCTCTCAAGTGCTGGGATTAAAGGCATATACCACTACCACCCATCATAAAATAAAGGTTTAATTTTTTATTTAAATAAATCTTTCTATTCTGTTGGGAAATACCTACTCTCCTGAGAAGTCCATCTCTCCAGCTGAATTCCAGCTGCCTGGCTCTCTCCTGGCCACCTCCCCTCTTTCATTGTGATAAAATACCCTGATTAAAAATGACTTAAAGGTGAAAAGTGTTATTCTGAATTACCGTTGAGGGGGATAGAGTCCATCTTGGTGGGAAAAACATAACGCCAGGCAGAGAAGGGATGGCCGTAGGAGCAGGGAGGTGGCTGGTCACACTGTCGTCCATACAGAGGACACAGAGAGAACTGAAGTAGGAGGAGGCATAAACACCTGAAGCACACCCCGATCCCTGTGACTTACGGCCTCCAGCAAGGTCTGACCTCCTAAAGGCTCTGCAGCCTTCCCAGAGCTCACCATCAGCAAATATTCCAGCACCTGCGCCACTAGGGGATGCTTCACATCCAGACCACAGCACCCACCGAGCCGTCTCCCAGCGCATGGCTTGTACATTCTTGGCCCCATGCCTTCCTAGTCCCCACTTCCCCAAAACCATTCTGACAGAACTCCATGCCGGCCGGTACCTTCTCCTTCTCCCTCTCAACCCTTCCTGTCCTCGCCATCTCCTTCTCAGACAAAGTGGTCCCTATAAAGACCCCAAGCATCTAACATGTGAACTTGCTGCACTTGCAAAATAAATAGCTGCTTTCTGTAGGTGGGCAATGCCAGGCATTTTATCAAAATCAGCGTGCCAGGGAACAAGAACTCCCTGATTCGAGAGTTCTTCTTTCTGTCTGTAAACCACCTCTCATTTGGGTCATAAGCAAGGCTTATGGGTTGAGGAGAAAAATGGTCTAAGTGGTGCAAACAGCATGCCTTATACTGTGGTCATCAGTCACTGGCCCTTGAAACAAATGTCCACCCTCCCGGGGGCCTCCCCCAAGCTATTTTCCACATAATGCATCTCATTTGTATTCAGAATGAAAAATTCAGCTAAACAATTTACTTAATTGAGTTACTGTTTATAATGGTATAATATATTTTTTTAAAATCTCTTAAAAGATAAACACGCTATTTTTCTCCTCCAGACATCCTGGCAGCAGGCAGTACCTTCCCAAGACTTTCTGCCTTTTACAGTCTCCTTAGCAACATTTAACCACTCAGACCCTTCTTGGCTTCATTTGACCCAAACCATGCACTGTGAGAATGATCTCTTTGAATAGGCATTTCCCGAAAGTGTTACGTATGAATCCCAGACCACCTTAGTGGTCCAGTGTATCATTTGGATGGGTTCTTTATCCAGCATCCATTTCATTCATTCATTCATTTCCTGAATGCCTGATGTGTTAGGTACTGTCTCGGTCAGTTGTTTCGTTGCTATAATAAAATACCTGAGACTGGGTGAGTTATGAAGAAGAGTGTGCTTCAGCTCTTTGTTCTGGAGGCTGGACAAAGCATGATGCCAGCACCCCTCAGCTTCCAGGCAGAACCTAAAGGAGGTAAAAGAGACAAGATTGGGGGGGTGGGACTTATCAGTGACGTCATTGCTGTGGCAGTAAGGGATCACAGTTGGAGGGCACAGTCCATCACAGTGGGGAAGGCACTTCAGCGTCAGGAGAGTGAGGCAGCTGGTGTCATGTGACCACAGTCAGGAAACAGAAAGAGATGGATGCACACTGGTCTCAGCTTCTTCTCCTTTTTATTGAGTCCAGGACCACAGCCCATGGGATGGTGCCGTCCACATTCAGGGCGGGTCTTCCCTCCCAGTTAACCCAGTCTAGAAACTCACAGACATGCCCAAAGGCTTGACTTCTACTTAGGATTCTAGATCCTGCCAAGATGGCCGTCAGCATTGACCGTCACTGTGCCCCTTATGCATCTGTGCGCCCTGCTCCCCCGCAAACCCCCTGGGCATCATGCACAGAGACTAAAGTGGAAGGGCAAGTGTGAGGCGTCCCAGGCTAGGCTTTCACAGACCCAGTGTCCTTCTCTTTTTGGTGTGGATTATTGGGCTCAAAGTCAGGTCCTCGTGCTTGGAGGGCAAGCACTTTACTGACTGAGCCACCTCCCCAGTGCTGTGTGTGCTCTCTTAAAATGGCCCAGTAAGATAGCATTTCTTCTTCTGAAGAAGGACCGCTGGCCGTTATGAAATGGAAAGGCGATGGAAAGACCGAAATCCACCAAAGGGCAGGGTTCTGGTTTCATCCTTTCTGTGATAAATACTCTGGTCAGAAGCACCTTAGAGGGGGAAAGAATTCCATTGGCTTGGGAGTCCAGGTCATGAACTTGAAGACAGGGCTGTTTGCTGTTCCATGCAGCATTACCTCCAAATAAGGAGCTCACCTCACAGACAAGAAGTACAGCAGGAACTCTGGAGGACGCTGGGTACCGGGATGGCTCGAAGGCTGGCTTACATGATTCAGGACCACCTTCCTAGGGATGGTGCCACCTACAGTGGACTGGGCCTCCCGTACCTATTAACAATCAAAACACCCCCCCCAGCCCACCCCCACAGATATGCTGGCAGGCTAACCTGGTCCAGACAGTTACTGCAGCGAGGTTCTCTCTGATGGCTCTAGGCTGTGTCAAGCTGACAGCCAGAGCCAACCAGGACACGTGGACCCAAAGGAGCCTATTTTCCCCTTTTCACATAAAAGAATTTGGACAAAATTGTCAGAATTTGAGGACTTGTGCTGAAGTCACTCATGTAGCTTTCTCACTGTGGGGTGCTTATATACTGTGGGGTGCTTTCGTACTGTGGGATGCTTTCTTGCTGTGGAGTACTTTCTTACTGTGGGGTGCTTTATTACTGTGGGATGCTTTTGTACTGTGGGGTGCTTTCTTACTGTGGGGTGCTTTTGTACTATGGGGTGCTTTCTTACTGTGGGGTTCTTCTGGGGAAGAACAATCGTGATCTGACCAAAGCTTCTATGCAATCTGGACCGTATCTCCATCCATCTTCCTCTGGGTCCCAGGGTGGACTTGTTCACATTCATCATCTGCATTTTTTGGTGGCTGATCTGACTGTTGTTAAGTTTTCCTTACTGAGATAAAATGCCATGAGGACACTCGCCAGCTAGCCATAAACAACTCTGGTGCCTTAAGATCTGCTAAAATGCACCCTGACAGTCCCTGTAAATAGGAAAGTTGCATTCCAGTGTCCATCCAACATCTCTAAATCAAACAGTGTCACTGGGTGCAAAGGACCTGCAGTTCTCTGACCCTCCATAGGGTCCCTTTATAATTTGCAACTAGATCAATTCGACTGTGCTGGCTTGTTGAGTGTGGTAACCATGGGGCTGGGGGAGTGGCTCAGATAGCAGGTGCTTGCTGCACAAGCTTGAGGACCTGAGTTCGAATCCCAGCACCCACATAAAACCCAGATGTGCACCTGTGGCCTTGGCACTAGGCAAGTGAAGATGGAAAGGTCCCTGGAGCATATTGGCCAGCCAGTTAGCCAAACCAGTGAGCTCCAGGTTCAGGAAGAGACTCTCAGCAAAGTAGGTGGAGAGCAATAGAGGAAGACACCCAATGTAGACCTTGGGGCTCCATCCACATGTGCGCGCGCGCGCACACACACACACACACACACACACACACACACACACGAACATATACATACAATTCCCATACACACAATTTGATAGTCACTTGATATCTCTGAGAGTACTGTAGTTACAATGGAATCTTAGTCTTCCTATATACCAAAATAAATAGCGTCCTTGTATTAGATACGGAGATTTTTGTACCGTTCCTGCTCCTGGATCTGTGTTAACTCATCTTCGCTGTAGTTTTTGCACACTGTCTCTCTGGCTGGGTGTGTTGACAATACCCCTGGGATCCCAGCACCCAGTGCACAGAGGCAGGAAGATGTAAGTTTAGGGTCATCCTCAGCTATATAGTGAACTGAAGGCCAGCCTGGGCTACATGAGACTGTCTCAAAAATAAAACAAGAGTCTTTCTGGTACCACACAGCCAGCTGAATCCAGAGCCGTGTTCTCCCATCATTCCATCTGCCTCGCACCATGCAATCACTGATGACCAAGCAGCTAGTGAGTTATAAATTACTTGGGATGGTTCATCTTGATCGTCAACCTAGTAAGACTTAGAATCACTGTAGAAACAACCCTGGGTGTGTCTGTGAGGGAATTTCTAGATTTGGACAATTGAGGTAGGAAGACCCACCCTGAACATGGGCAGCACCATCCCATGGGCTGGGGTCCTGGGCTGAGCACAAAGGAGAAAGTGAGCTGAGCCCCAGCATCCATCTGTCTCTGCTTCCGGACTGTGGATGCCATGTGACCAGCCGCCTCCAGCTTCTGCCATCATGCCCTCACCACCATTACAGTCTGCATCCTCAAAGCATGAGCCAAAGTGACCCATCTCTTAAGTTGCTTTTGTCACAACAGTGAGAAAAGTGAATAATGCAGGTGTTGGGCCTCGTGGCTCATTTATGTGTGGGAATGGCCAAAGTCAGAATGTGACGTTCTGCCTGGCTTGTAAAGCCCATGGGCTGCATGGGAATGTGCATTCTCCAACCAGCGCTGACAGGAATGATTGTTGACACAGCCAACAGCCCCGCGCGCGGCTTGCTCTTTGCAGACTCTGAGCCCCTATGGGAGGCTCTGAGAACCACTGCAGCATGTCCCAGCAACACATTGGAAGAAGGCTAGGAATCCATCTTCATGAAGAGCTTCCAAGAAGAGAAAAATTACCCTTCCTCCTAACAAGGACTCTGTTATGTGTCTCAGACTCAAGGCAGAGTTAAAGACGTAGCAGTATTTTATTAACGTGTCCCCAGATTAGCAAAGATAACAGCACATTTAAGAGACTGAAGAAAACGAAGCAGTTTTTAATACACAGTTCTGCAGGAAGAGATGCCAGCATAGAGAGAAGGCAAAAATGGCTAGCACGCTGATTTGTGTGGTTTTCTCATACAGAAATGGACAGTTATTGTCCATTTTGTTTCTTACACCAATAAGGATGACTTGACCTTGGGGAAATGTGTCTTTATTTCAGCTTCTACCTGGGTCTCTGGGACAGTGGTTAGTTTACATCTCAAAGTCAATCTTTGGAAGAAAGAAATGGCCATGGGCTGAAGAGATGGCTCCACTTGTAGACTGCTTGCCTCACAAGTATGAGGACCTGAGGTCAATCCCTAGATCCCCATAAAAAAGTTGGGCTTGGGTTGTGGTGGTCTGAATGAGAATGCCTCCCATAGGCTCATGTTTGAATACTTGGTCCCAGATGGTGCAACTGTTCAGGAAGGATTAGGAGGTGTGGCCTTGTTGGAGGAGGTGTGTCACTGAGGGTGAGCTTTGAGGTTTCAAAAGACTGTTAACCATGCCCAGTGTGCCCCTCTCTGCCTCCTGCTTGTCCATCAAGATGTGAGTTCTCACTTGTTTGTGCCACCGGGCCTTTGTTCCACCACCATGAACTCTAGGCCTCTGAAACCACACACCCAATTAAATACTTTCTTCTATAATTTGATTTGATCATAGTGTTTTATCACAGAAACCGAAAAGAAACAAATACAGTAGTGTGTTCTTGTATTCTCAGTACTGGGCAGGCAGAGACAGGAAGCTCTCCGGGGCTCCCGGGACAACCAGCCTACCCTACTGGTGAGCTGCAGGCCAAGGAGAGACCCTGTCTCAAAAAACAGGGAGAGTGAGGAGCACTATCCAAGGTTGACCTCTAGCTTCTACACATGTGCATGTGCACACACGCGTGTACACACACACACACACACACACACACACACGCATGTGTGCACTCTCCGTGTTAGTCAACAAGCACCTGCGTTTTTGTTGTCTGAACAATTCTCTCCTTTGTGGTTAGAATTTCTTCGATTTAAAATGCTTTCACTGTACACACATCTATCTAGTTGTTCTTGAACCAATCTCCTTTTCTGAATCTTAGCAGGAAAGAAAACCTTTTCCACTCTAAACTCGAAGGGTCTCTCTGAACAATAATGCAAGTGCCTAAGAGCTGCCCCTTCACTCAGCGGAAGTGGGCGCCAACTTCAGGTAGCCAACGGAGGGGACTCTCACCGGAAGACCTGAGTTAACAATTTTTTTTGTCTTACTCTAAAATCCTGAACATAAGGATCCTGGAGAAATCGAAGGAAAGCCTAGCTTTAAAACTCTAACAGGCTCTTCTCCCGTTGACTTTGTGTGAGCCGTTCAGGTGGCTTGCATGATGGGTAAAGTGGGCTAAATGTATGATAGACCCCAAGAGCAAATGAGTGTGTGCATGGGGAGCAGTTAAAGGTAGACTATTTTTCAAGCTAGGGTCATCCAATCTACAATTCACGCGGTCAGTATTCATGCTTAAACAGCCAGGCTAGTGTCACACACCAAGTCCTGACGATCTTTATTGTTGGAGAAAGTCTTCACAAGGGCTGGAGAGGTGGCTCGGTCCGTAAGTACTTGCTGGGAAACGAGGACCTGGGTTCAGATCCCTAGAACCCTCGTCAAAAAAGCTGGGTGTGGTATATGCTTGTGATCCCAGCACTGGGAAAGTGGAGACAGGGTGATCCCTGGGGCTTGCACACACACACACACACACACACACACACACACACACACACACACACAGGAGGGGGGGACGGGACTGACACATACAAAGTATCCCTGGATAAATTGCTAGGCCTAACACTTAAGAATATATCATAAAGAATGGCAGCTTCTCCCCAAAGCACAGTCCTTCATGGAGCAAAGGGAACTCTGGATGGTCTACAGTACTTGAGCAACAGGGCTCCCCTTCCTCATTTGGTTCACATGACTGCTAGTTCCTACACTTATGTCACCTCAGAAGCCAGTTGGTCAGAATGGCTGCTGCATCCCAGATCTGTAGTACTGCACACATGACATGGGATACATGTGCACAGGCCCACATGAATGCACG
>CABHPH010159989.1:18893-35386 GCA_902168325.1 Peromyscus nudipes | reverse complement strand
GTCTTCTAATATAAACAATTCCTATGATCCCTGGCATATGCAACAGACTTTTATAAAACCTTGTGCACATTTTTGTCACAAGTGTTCTGTAATAATTACTGGCCTCTGGTTTCTTCATTAAGTTATCTTTAGCAAGTGAAAGGCTGCTGTACGTTTCTGTATTCCAGCCTTTTAGCATACCACTTTTACACAGTAAGTACAAAGCACAGGCTTTCAATTTAAAAGTAATGATTTTTGAAGTCTGTGTTTAATCCATAATTTTTTACTGAATAGTGTCCAGATTGATTCATTATTTTTATTTATTTTTTTTTCGAGACAGATTTTCTCTGTGCTGTTTCGGTGCCTGTCCTGGATCTCACGACATAGACCAGGCTGGCCTCGAACTGACAGAAATTCACCTGGCTCTGTCTCCCGAGTCCTGGGACTAAAGGCACGTGCCACCACTGCCCGGCAAGTCATTATTTTGTATATCTGGTTTCTGTCCATATTATCCAGGCTAGCCTTGAACTTCTTAAGGATCAAGTGAGTCTCATTTCACTGTTCTTTGTGGACGTGCTGATGGGCAATTATGGAATGCAAGCAAAGAAAAAAAGGAAAAGAAATGTAAAAATAAATGCTCTGACTTAATAAATATAATACTTAGGTCTAAGTCTTTGAACTTCTCTGGCCATCTCTGTGATCCTACATTCTTTTGGCATGTAGACCCAGAATGGTTGCTTAGATACTGCACATGCAAGAATTTATTATTTTGTGTTGTCAAGCTGCAAAATGTTATGTAATGACCATTATGATTATTTCAACCTTTCCTCAGGCTTTTAAGAGCAAATTGTATCTGGTGAGAACTTACATGTGCATCACTGGGGATTATGATACTTGGAATGCCTCTGAAATACATGAAAAAGAACAATGGCTCTGATAAAGTATTCATAGTTCCTAAAATGTATTCATTTATAACTGCCGAGCATAGCTGAGCAGTAGGTTTATTTAAAGTTAAATTACCTTTGTATTTCCTTGCTTCTGTTCATTTCAGAGCAGCAGGATACTGTATCCAGCCTTCCCCTGAGCAACCAAAGATGAGAACTCCATATAAAATTTAGATATTTAACTGATTGCTTCAAACAATTGCTTTGAAAATGCAATGGTGTTTTTGATGAAAAGCCAACAAGTAGAATTTTCTATCAAATCCATTCTTAGAGGAATAACTTTTTCAATTGCTCATCTAATTGAAGGGTATGAATATATTCAGAAAATCCTCCAATGAATTTATTATGCAATCTGAAAGCGCAAATAGCATATTACATAAACGATAACAAATAGGGTTAAAGCAGGAGTTAGCATCACAACGCCACAAGGGCTTTTTCTACTCTCTGAATTAGGTCGTTCTTTGTAAGCTGTCCTTCATGACTGCTGGTGGATTAGTCCAAGACTCTTAAGGTTTCAGCCTGAAGATGACCAGTAGTCTGTGCAGTTCACCAAGATGCTGTTGCCTTAGACTGAGCTGCCAGCTGGCAACTGCGACCTTGACTGAAGTGTTTTAAGACAGACAGATTGGAGAATGGGAGATTAGAGTGAAACATTTAAAGTATTTCCTGTGTAGGAAAATTTTTGCAAAATATTCTTTTTTTGGTAGTGAATATAAAGAATGCCATCCATGAACTTTATACTCTACCATAGAGATACCTGCACATCTATGCTCATTGCTGCCCTAGTTACAATGGCTAGGAAGTGGAAACAGCTCATGTCCAAAAAACTGATGCATGGATAATGAAATTATGATACCACTGTATGACAGATATTTCCTGTGAAGATCCAACACACACACACACACACACACACACACACAGAGATAGAGAGAGAGAGAGAGAGAGAGAGAGAGAGAGAGAGAGAGAGAGAGAGAGAGACTCATCACAGAGATGGAACCCATGGAACAGACCAAAATAACAATTGCACCAAAGTTTACTTGGGAAATTAAAGAGCTTTTATTGCTGTTACTAACAGGGCTATGGGTGAGGAAGTTACTTACAGGAGTAGGTATGACCAAGAATCAGCTGCACCACCAAAAGGCCTATACCAACATGGCTGATAACTCACTAACTCTTTAACCCAGAGCTCTCTGCACAATTTCCAAGCAGCTTGACAAGTTGGAGAATCTCCTCTCTGTAGCTAGCCTGATCAAAGTTCTCTCCCAGAAGCTGTTTGCTCCTTTTATAAAACAAGACATGACTTTCAGCATCTTCTAAGTTTCCATTTTCAACACCTGTGATGTTTTGTTTTCCTCCTGATACTCTTGGGCTTCTTCCCTCCTGGAAGGAATGTTTGAATTCAGAAGAAGCTGCTATACACCAGGAACACATATACACAATCAAATTTAATTCAGTTTAGAGGAAAATGAAATTGTGAGATTTTCAGGGAAATGAATAGAAATAGAAAAATTATACTGACTAAGGTTCAGAACCTAGGTTCAGAAAGATAAACACTGTATGTTCTCTCTCATACGTTGTGTTGGTTTAAATGAGAATGCCCCCATAGGCTCATATATTTGAATGCTAGGCACCAAATTTGTGGAACTGTTTGGGGAAAGGATTAGGAGGTACGACCTTTTATGGAGAAGGGTATGTCACAGGGGGTGGTCTTTGAAGTTTCAAAGACTCAGTCTCCTGCAGTCAATATGCAGCTCAAGATGAGCTCTCTCAGGATGTGCTTCTGCTAGAGCACCATGTCTGCCTACTTGCTGCCTTGTTAACCACCATGATGATCATGGATGCACCCTGTGAAACTGTAAGCAAGTCCCTAGTGAAATGCTTTCTTTTATATGTTGCTTTGGTCATGGTGTCTCTTCAAAGCAATAGAGAAGTAACTATGACACATGTGAATTCTAGCTTTAGCTCTTTGGCTCTTTAGGGAGATGTACTTGTGGAAGCAAGGACAATAGAAAAGGGGATATGGGGTGTTGGGGATTCTTTCATGGATGGAGGATAGTTGAACACAGGTAAAAGAAAGTAAAGGAGGGTGTTGGTGCTAAGGTATTAGTAGGAGGGAGGTGGGAAGATTAGACACATGAGGTTTGTGAAGGGAAGCTGGGTCTGCTGTTGGGACCCTTTTTCCTCCCATTGGATTGCCTTGTCCAGTCTCAATGTGAGGGCTTTTGCCTTGTCTTATTGTGCCTTGTTTTGTCCTGGTTGGCTCTCTTGGAGGTCTGCTCTTTTCTGACAAGAAAACAGAGGGAGAGTGAATGTGAGGGAGAGGGGAGGTGGGGAGGTAGCTGGGAGGAGTGGAGGAAGGGGAACTGGTCAGGATGTATTATATGAGAGACTAATCTATTTTTAATTTAAAAAAGAGAATAAAGAGGCCATAGGGAAGCTGGTTGTCTTATAATCCAAATAAACAAGGCAAACTAAAGATTGAAGAGCATCATGCTTCATGACTGGATGGCAATGCTCCTGGAAACTAGTACAAATATAGTTCCCAGAAATATCATCACAGGAGTAGGTCAACAATGTCTGAGAAGTCCTTGTCAGTTTTCCTGGATGGTCCCAGGACTAGAGGATTATTGTACAGAACATATCACGTATCTTGACTGTAAACTATAGAGGAAGCAGGCTGGCACTGAGCTAAATAGAAACTTCTTTCTTTTTTTCTAGCACTTGAGCATCTACCCATAGATGATTGCCAAGAGGATTGCTGAGTGAGAAACAGCATCATCAGTCTTGCCAAGCTGTGAACTCCATGAAGCAGAGGTCCAATCTACTGAGCTAGACATGCCCATGCACAATCGTAACTTGACTGTAGTAGGGTAACCAATTAACCATGACTAAATTTGAGGCCTGCTCAGTGTGTATGACAGTGTTGATGACCTAGGATTGGCACTATGAGCTTGTCTAACAACACAGGTTTGGGGAGGTCATTGGCCCAGTTGAAGAGTGTATAATTCAATTTTAACTAAATTGATTGGTTCTGCCATAACCAGGGCCAGAGATTCCAGAAGGAGGTCTTGTTTTTTTTTCATCTCTTTTGCTCTAAAGGAGTACCTTTTCCAGGAGACTATACTGTAGGTGGAAGTTTCTCTCCTGTCTGCCTATTCCCAAATACCCAGTAGCCACTTCCCAAATAATTGACTTGGAGACTTAATACTACATATAAATGCTTGGCTGGTAGCTCAGGCTTATTACTAACTACCTCTTACACTTAAATTAACCCATAATTCTTATCTATGTTTAGTCACATGGCTTGGTACCTTTTCTAAATTCTGCCTTGTCATCTTGCTTCTTCTGTTTCTGGCTGGTGACTCTTGACTCTACGCTTCCTCTTCCCAGAATTCTCCTAGTCTGGTTGCCCCACCTATACTTCTTGCCTGGCTACTGACTGAATAGCAGTTTATTAAACCGATTTGAGTGACACATCTTTACAGCGTACAAGAGAATTATGCTGCTGCACTACACTGAGAATGTGACTGAAACTATGAGACACCAGGATACCTAGAATGGAAACTGGACTGTCCAGATCATCTCAGCTCTCTTCCTCCATCCAGTAAAGCCTTATTAACTCCAGGACCCTCAAGAATATTGCCTCTAGGAGACCTACCCTACTGTACAGGATCTCTGTCATTGTTCTCTCTCTTAAGCACCCTATAATAAAATACTTTCTAAAATTTATCCCCTCTGATATATAAATTTCATTCTTCAAATCTGTGGGACAAGTACCCAAACTCTACCAGCTCAAGGTAGCTTTGGTGGCTGTTGAATTTCTGGGACCCTAGCTTGCAAGTCAAGCATCCCAACAACTGGGAAAGGCTCTGTCACTTTCAAAGTCATCCCAATATTCCCATCTTACTGCTCCAGCCTCCTGAGTGCCATTGTTACAGGAGTGAGTCACTACAGTGGACTCCTTAATTTAAAATAGTCCACTCAGATGTGATTAAATTCAAGACTGGTGAAACTACACTAACAATAAGTTGGAAAACTGAGTGAATACCTTTCAGAATTGACATGTACCCCTAAATATGTGATTAAATGTCATATATTTTGAAATGGAATCCTGTCCTATATTGAGACACTTTAAAAAATTTATTTTCTCTAATATGTATAGACAATTGCTTAGGGATGGGCACTTGTCTAATGTGCATGAAGCCCTGGATTCAGTCCTCAGCATAGTATAAACCAGGCCTGGTGTCACATACCTCTAACGCCAGCACTTGGTAGAGGAGTGAGGAGGAGTACAAGGTACCCTTGTCACACAGTGAACAAAAATCATCCTGAGCTATATGAGACATAGTGTCAACAATAACAGCAGCAGCAGCAGCAACAACAACAACAAAAAGCAAAAACACAAAAACAGGAGAGAAAAAAAGAGAAGAAAAAGAGAATGGATGAAGCATTTATGTGATTAAATCATAGCAACTCCTGTAAACAGTACCAGAATACAGTTTAACTTTGTTTCCTATTATATATATTGGAAAAGGTCAATATCTAGGTTAAGATACTTTATATCCCTGAAATTATTATTTATCTATTTTATTTCTAAAATTGAATGATGTTTTTAGATTATCAACAAAAGCAGTGAATATGTGTCTCTATCAGAATTCTGCAGTTTCTACAGTGAAATTTGAGGAAGATTAATGAAAACTATTGAGTATAATGAATCTTTAATCTGGCAAAGAAGATAATGTATGAAATATGACTCCTGTAATCATCAAATACTTCATAATTGCTAAAGAAAAGGATAATTTCCTTCTGTCTGCCTCTAAAGATTAGGGCTTTATTCTCAATAGTAAATACCTCTAGCTCACATTAAGACAGATATGAGCACAACTGATGATACAAAAATGGCTAATAAATCTTTGAGCATCTGTCATATTGTGTTAATACTTGACCGTTCATAATCTACCAGCATCATGTTATTTTAAAATGTTACAAAACGTAAAGCATTTGATATTAAGTTAGTATCTTGGGTTATTTGGCTTGATTTAATTAACTGCCACTCAAGCCGATATTTTCAAGGGTTATGAAATTCCCCCTTTACTCGTTCTTCTGTAAGTAAAGAATTGCTGATTAAAATCTCTCTGTATTGCAGTGAATCAAATGCAGGCAGAAGGTGACCCAGGGAAGAAGCTGAGAGAAGAGGGTTGGGCTGATTATAGTGACCAGTTTAAAGAACCTGGTCTCAATGTGAATCCCTCTATTCCCAACCCTTCTTTCTGTATCAATGTCCACCATGGTCACGCAGTCCTGACTCCACAGGCCACTGTATGGAGAGTTAAACAAACAACTCAGATATTTGCTGTTGGCTTTCTCTTTATTGATCAGTCATAGAACAAATGCTGTGCATCAATTTTATTGATGAAGTAACCAGGTGATAAATTTATCCTTTGTTTCTCTGAGTGTCAACTACCAGGGGAAGCAGCAGGTCCCACCGTGGGTCTGGTTGTCCTTCATCCAAATAAAGCATTGATGCTGTAGATACTTGTCCACTACTTAACAGAAAATCTGGGTAATTAATTACATGTATGAGAATAATAAATATATTTATTTTACTTTACATGGTATTTGGGGTTAATTAAATGGGGAATAACTACCTGATTGACAGTGGGCTGTTTTTTTTATTTATTTTTCTTGGTTTAGATTAGTTCATTATGCAATTAGTAAGACAGTTACGGCACCTTACATGATTGTGTAAGGACGACAAGACAAACTTGCTTATGCTTGGTATAGTAAGTGCTCAACAAATTCTCTCAAAAATTGTTGTCAGACTATAATTAAAAGTCAAGCAGCGTGAAAATAGAAAGTCAGAGTCAGTAGAAAAGGATATATTTTCTTAACAAAATGTAATTTCTTAAGCTATCGTCAACTGACTTATGTGCTATATGAAACTAAATGAAGCAAAAATTTTTAAATGTTTAAATTATGTTTTTCCCCACCCCCAAAACCATTTTAAACCAAAACCTTGTTCCTCTCAGATGATAGTGTCCATTTTACTATTATTCTCCAAATATACTGTCTTCTGTTTTGGAAACATTTATGCTTTAAGCAATAAAGTGTATTTGCCTTTATTAGCAATCTACATACCTGTGTTTGAATGTATTTATATATGCAGGCATGAACACTTCTAAACATATGTAACTGTATAAAGTTTTTCATAAAATCTTAACATAAGGAAGAGTTTTCAAAAGCATTTGTGAAATCCAATTGCTTTCCTGAAATAATATATTTGCATAGTAATTATAAAATACGTTGGGTCTCTATAACTAGTCAGCAATGTATGATTTAATTTATATTTCCATTTCTTTACAATTTTTGGCAAAGCATTTCTATTTAAATCAGATCAGCACTTTTTTGTGTGCTAGGATTTTGCTTAATTGACTGGGCATATGGTAGCTTAATTCACCTATTTATCTCCTGCCCTGGTTTTAGACATGACCTGTTAGCAAGCATTGTTTCTCCATCTCAAGGGCAGCAAATCCCCAACCTGTGTTGCTGATTTTTAAGGCCTGTAGTCTGTGATATAATACCAAAGGAATAAAATGCAGTAAACAGAACAAGGACAAGTCTTTCTGTATAATCTTTGCAATTTAAACAGCGACAGGTAGTGAAAAGGATAATTTCCTTCTGCTTACTGCCAATCTGGACTTGAATTCAGAAAGTAAAAGGTAACAGTTCTCACTTGCCAGTTTTGATGAGGAAAAGCAAGCACAGGCAGATGAGAGATGGGAAAAAAAGTCTACAAATTCCTGTCTCCCAAAGCAATGGAATGTTGATTCCTAAACCAATTAAAGACGCTGCTCACTGTAAGTCACTATTTTTTTTAGGTTCTGAATATCAGTTCAAAGTTGGATTGAAATTCTGAGATGTGCACAGATCTCATGCTGGCTCAGACAAGTTCAAAATATTCCAGTTTCTCATTTAGATATCGAGAGCCATGTTTCCATCTCAGTCTGGAAATTTTAAGCTGCCAAGAAGCTATTGGGGGATTTCATCCAGAGATGTCATTCACAACACAGATGCCAGAGAAAGCTTCTCACATCCCTGGCTGGTTTTGTGGAACTCCAATCAACAGCTGGCTTCTCAGGCTGCCAAAACAATCTACAATATTATGAATTTCTGCCTTCCTTCTCTTTTCTAGGCTTTGCAGAGAGTTAGGAAACAAACAGTCATTCAATTTCCACTGTTGTAAAGAGAGTCATGAGTTGACAGATGGGGAAGACTTTCTGCCTATAGGAAGGAAGATATATTTTCCATAGTCTAATCATGGACACCATTAGCATGGATGACCTCTGACCAGCTAACAGAAGTCACCCTTTTGGAAGATTGAAGATCTTAGGTGCAACGTTGACATTTAGTCTCCCACCTCTCCTTTCTCTTTCTTTCTCTCCCTCCCTCTCTCTCCCCACCCCTGTGTGTGTGTGTGTGTGTGTGTGTGTGTGTGCGTGCGTGCGTGCGTGCGTGTGTGTGTGTGTGTGTGTGTGTGTGTGTGTGAAATGAACAATCTGGTTTGTTCTGTTCTATATGTACACAGAATACTCTGAGTATCTGTTGTGAGGCAGTTTCCTCGGAGATCAAAAAGTTCCATCCTTCAGGGAAGCTCTTTAAACAGGAAGATGAACAACTCAAAATAGCTTCAGGAAGTCCCTGAAACTGAGGAGATTCACTAGGCCACTCCCTGCCAGAGTAAGCAATACAAGCTGAGAGTCTCCCTCAGATGAGAGAGAGAGCTGAGCTGCAAAGAAGATTATCAAAGGACTGGATCAGCCAAAAAGACCCAGAGAAGAAGAGCTGTAAAGACACTGAAACAAGACCAGTTGCCTGGAAGAAGCAGAAACCAGGTGAGTTGTCTGAAAGAGGTTTAGACTAACTGAGTCATTTGGATAAAAGACTCTCCAGATTGTTGATATTCCTGAAGGTGGTGCAGTGTGCTCCAGGTTCCCAAACTTTTGTGAACTGTCATCCATACTGGGGTGGGCTTTGGTGATGCAGCTTGTCTTTGAGTCTTCTGCTCCTGGAGGTAACTCCTCACCCATGTTCCTGTAGGTAAACCTAATAAAACTCATTGGTTCACCAAGTTGGACTTTGGTGCTTTCCTTACTTGATCTGCTATGGGCTCCTTATCTGTAGTGAGTGGATGTGTGTGTGTTGCATCTTCCCATGAAATGTCTTGTGACACAACAATCTCCTATCCCTTGTGACTACTGTATGTGATAAACATACATCTCACAGCAAATAAAAATGCTTGGCTCAGCTCCTGTGGTATTCTCAGTGGCTACTACATTACTGATACAGAATGGATGACTCACAAGTATTTATGGTCAGAGAGAGATGGTTTGATGATTGGAAAGAAGGAAACAAGAAGAGAAAAGACTTAGAAAGTGTTTTGGGATGCGGTAAACATCTATAAACTGAAATCAGCCAGATTTTTTCAGATTTGTAATATAACTTAATTGCAGAAGATTAAAGCACAATTTTAGTACAAAAGGTAAAGATCACAGTTTTGACACACCTGTTCATGTTAAAATTCTTATTTTACTGAGAGAAAACAAATACACTAAAAAACAGAGTAAAGTGTCATTTGGGTATATTGAATGAGATTCATATCATGTGGTGATAGCTAAAAATTCAAAGGCCAGATGGTTTATAAAAAGAAGATAAAATAATTATTAACAAGGATTAGATGAAAATTAACAGAAGGTTATTGCCAAAAGCCACAGAATTGATAGAAGTAATGCATACAAAGAGAATAAAATAGCTTTTAAATGTTTAGAATTAAATGATCTTAAATAAGCTATTTAGTTTCCAAATGATGTATTTCACTCAACTTTCTTACGATAAGTAAATAATGTCTATTAATTACTCATTATATCAATGACTTAAAATGTGATTGTAACTATGAAGTTACACGGTGAGTTGACTGGAACTCAAAAAGTTCATAGTGGGAATGTAAATTGGTCACTATGACACAAGAAAACATGAATCTAAGCTGTAGCTAGTGTTGTGTGATGTGCAGAGATGTGATTTAATGCACAGACAAAATGTACTTTAGAGAGACAATGAAAAGGTAGTTTAAAGAGGGATTTTTTAATCTGTTGTTATATTTTGTATGTGAGCATTACAAGATAAGGCAAGGACACTGAAGATGAAGATGTGTTGAGTGAGCTGAAGGGAAACTTCTTAGGACCAAAATGGTCTTAGGAAACCAAATCTTATGGGATTCTGCAAGTTTATGAGTATTCTTTAGTGATGTGAGAGTTCAACAAGTATGCAGTAATATAATTAACTGCAGTGGCATGAGGTGCTGTAAGGGGAGAATAATTATGATAATGATCAATATTGCTTTAAATGATAACATTTCTTTTACTTAGAGAAGGGGTAATGGTTGGGAGTAGGGAAGGATAAAGCAACAAATACTTCAGCTTAGAGAGAATAGATGGAGACATATCTCAACACAAGTACTTAGTCTCCATGCAGACTTGTTTTCCACGGGAAGAAAAAGTTTAACAGTGCCAGTCTCCTGAGTGCAAAATCAGTGACTTTTCAGAGGCGTGGACTCAAAGAATCCCAGAAAATATCAAACCAGCTACCGTTTTTTAGGGATTGAACTTTTCCTGCATCCGTGTGTGACTCAGTTTTCTCATCAGGATGGCCGAATGCTTGACATAAACAATTTGAAAGAAGAAAAGACTTATTTTGGCCACAGTTTCAGAGATTTCATCCTATCATGGTGGGGGAAGGGAGGTGTCAGGGTAGCTCACACCACGGCAGTACAAGAAACAAAGTGGGGCAGGAACTGAAAGAAGACAGAGCAAGGTATGGCTTCCAAGGACACTCTGCCAACCTGGCCTCACCTTCTGTCGTTCCACACCCTCTCGACAGTATGTTCACATTTCTGAACCTATCAATGGACTAAACCATTAATTAACTGAGAGCCCTCATTATCTATTCATGTTTGGAAACACCCTCAGACATGCCCACAAGTGTGTTTATTGATTAGACGTTTCTCAACCCAACTAAATTGAAGGTCAAAACTAAACCATCATAACTGGTATATTGAGCAGATGTTCAAAAACTCTATTATGCTAACATAAGGTGGAGTCTTCTGGTCAAGAGAGATTTCTATATGCATACAGCTTCACTGAAAAACTTAAATGGAAAATTATTATAAAATGGTCTTCTATGGGAGACTTTATTTCCCAAGATGGCTGTCCTTTTTGGATGGACTTTACCAATAACATCCTATGCTCTGTGTCTCTGTGTGAAAACAAGTGAAACATAATCTCTTCAAAAAAATTTGAAATCTATTTGTGATTTATTTTTTTCTGGCCAGAATATTTAAAATAAAAACATTTTTTTTAAAAAAAATTTTCAACTAACATGCCCCTCCCATGACAGAGATGGTCTCTGCCACTACAGCACAGGGTATTCCAGAGTCCGTTGCAACAGGAAAACAATGTCACTCTCAAACCTACAGCACTGAAATTTTTGCCTGTCATTTGTCTTTTTGAGTGGACATTGTACTCTCACATGGTTAGATTCTCTGAGGTGAGGATAGCCCAGACAATGAGGGAATGGATGTACATGTCCCCAGGCTGGAGCAGATTTAGTATACTGTTTTTTTTTCCAAATAAAATATGATGTAGTTTCTGAAATGGTTACATTCAGGGCAGGATAGGATGTTTTTCTTTCTTAGAGTACTTGTAAAAGATTTCAGCATCAGAGCTTCTTGATAGCTGGAGAGATTAAATGGACATTCACATGGATTTGTCGGACTGATGAAGAATGACACTTTAAGAGAGAGAAAGCAGAGAAACACCAGAACCCCGGCGCTTCTGAGGAGCATAAAGTGATGCTAGACAGGAGGTTGAAAGCCTATTAAACTAGCCCATGACAGGGTCAAGAGTCTATTTATTTGTTATTTCTAGTCCCTAGTTCGATGACACATGTCCAATGTATTGATATTTTCTCTGTTCGTTTTATTGACTGCTTTTGTATGCACCTCTAATGTGAGTATTCATGGTCCCTCTTGTCATTCTTTTATATTTACTGAAAGAGTCTGTGACAGGGGCTACAGGGTGGAAGGCAGAGATGACATTCCTTTTATTCCCTGAGAGTCAACCTAAAGGGAGATTTTTTAGATTTGCCACTGGCAGGCATCAAGATAATGATCCTTTGCACCTATAATAGCAAAGAGTAGACACTGTGCTTCTATATCAACACAGAATAGAATATAAAATTCATTCCTGGACAGTATGTTTATGAAAATACCTTTCAGGCGTGTGTTAGTGAGACATTGTGAATTTATACAAACATTGAAACGGTTTAAAGTTGGTGCATATAAATGAGATTTATTCACTACAGTTTCTTCAATTTTCAAGAAGAGAATTGTGGAAATGTAAGTGGAAGATATAGAGGGAATTAACAAATATAATGTTTTATTATTAGTCTTTATTATTCTTATTTTACAAAGTCTGTAAATATAATATAAATACAAACTATGCCCACTTACTATATTTTCTGATTTTCAAAATTCATTTTTAGCATTTGAATATAACCTGGAATTTCATTTTCAATTTTTTTCCCTTTAACAAAATTGATTTAAAATAGCCAGAATAATGAAGCCAGGAGTTGAAGGCCCAACCTTCTGCCTCAACCTTGTGCATCGCCAGTAATTTCACTCTATAAACTAGAGAACATGAGCTCATCATTTGGGTTGAGAATCGAGATGTTTCTGGAAATTAGGGGCTGCCAGCTGTAGGTCTCCTGACTAAAGCCAAACCAAATGGACTGTGAAATGATTACATCCATAAAAAATATGTATAAAGGCCAGTGTGAGGATAATGGAGGTATCTTCACTCTACACTCTGAAGAAGCTCCTTGTTGTGTGGATGGAGCTGGGAAACTGCATTTTTGTTTAGTTTAGTACATGCTGCAAAAAAGCTACAGTGTTCTAACTTTAGACATGGAATGAGTGGCTTGCTCTGCAGTCATGTTTGATACCGGAAAACAAAATGAGGCCTCTGCTTCTTTTATAACAGAAATTATTTTAGTGTGTGTATTAATCTGATTTCATAATATTTTATTGTTTCCTGCCCAGGGATTTGATCTAGGAAAATGTAATATTATAAGGTTAAGATGTTTGTTTATTGGGTGATTTGGTTGAGGACAATTTTAAATCACATCATTTAAAGTAGGAAATGATTCCCAATTCCCAGTCTACTTACTCAGTTTGTTAGATATGAGAAACAGAGAGCTATAAACTATCAACATATCACAAATGCACTTTAAACAATTTTGTAATGTTAGGAAATGCGCTCTAAGAAAGTGATACTGAAATGAATCTTTGAAAATTGTGAAGCCCAGAACACATGCTCAATACTATCGCAGGTTATGGTGGAAGATAAATGCCGAGAGCCACAAGAGTGCATAAATGCAGAGGTTGTTGCCATACCCTGATTTTACAACACAAGAGGGGTAATGGGCTTCTTGTCTGGTTAACACTAAACGAATGAGTCTAAATTGTTGTTAATTTTTGAGCATTAAAATGTCCACACTGGGTTTATTTGTCTTCTCTATTAGCTGTGTTTCTTCCCATCAGTACTGTGCCTTCACCCAGGCCCTGCTCCAAACGTATCCCATGGCTTTGTGGAGATTCCTAATTGGAATCATATCAATGTTTCCATGCACAGTATCCCACTATCTTCTGGAAAAATTTCATTAGCCTAAGTACAATGGAATTAAAGTTCTGATTTCTGGGACTGGAGTTATGGATCAGTGGTTAAAAGGACTTACTGGTCTTCCAGAGGATTGCTGTTTGGTTCTCAGCATGGACAAGGTGGCTCACAACCACCTGTAACCACCGTTTGAGGGGATTCAATGCCTTCTTCTGGCTTCCATGGCCACTAGGTTCCCACCTAGGGAAAAATACACATGAGCACACACAGACACACACTCATGTTTGCGCGCGCGCGCGCACACACACACACACACACACACACACAATTTCAAAAAAGAAAGAACTCTTTCAAAATTCTGATTCCTAATCCAGGTGTGGTGGTGCTCACCAGCATTCAGGGAAGGGCAGGAAGGATGAAGATCTCAAGGGCAGCCTCACCTATACAAGCATTTCAAGATAATCCAGAGTTCCATGAGACCATCTCAAAAATAAATAAGTTCTGATTTCTTTTTCTAGCGCTATATGTTCTATTCCCAGATGGAATTACTGTGAAGTTTAAAAAGCTAAAGACCATGGCACATTTATTTCTCCTGGGAGAAGTCCTAGTAAGACATTCAATCTGTGGGGTTGGATTTTTTTTTAAGATCATTTTTCTTTTTTGGGGGAGGGGGATAAAAACCTGAGAGATCAGAGGAATGGGAAAAGCCACAGCTACGCCTCACCCCACCAACTCCTCAGCTTCCAAAGAAACCTACTTCCTGTCTACCCACGCCTATATGCCTTTCTGTTCCTCATCTCACTTCCTCTCTCCACCCAGCTACATCACTTCCTGTCTGTACAGATCTCCAGACCTCTATGGTTAGTGCTGGGATTAAAAGCATGTGTCACCATGTCTGGTGCTGTTCCCAGTGTGTCCTTGAACTCACAGAGATCCACATCTCCTGAATGGTAGAATTAAAGGTGTGTGCTGCCATTGCCTGACTTCTATATTTAATATAGTGGCTGGGTTTTTCCTCTGATTCTCAGATAAGCTTTATTAGGGTGCACAATACTTTGGGAGACACAGTATATCACCACAATATTTTCTTTTCTTTTCTTTTTATTAAGAGATTTTCTATTCATTTTACATATCAACCAGAGATTCCCCTGTCTTCCCTCCTCCCACCCCCCAGCCTTCCCCCCAAACCCACCCCCCATTCCCACGTCCTCCAAGGCAAGGTCTCCCATGGGGAGTCAGCAGAGCCTGGTACACTCAGTTGAGGCAGGTCTGAGCCCCTCCTCCCTGCACCAAGGCTGCACAAAGTGTCTCACCATGGACACTAGGCTCCAAAAAGCAAGCTCATGCACTAGGGACAGGTTCTGATCTCACTGCCTGGGGGCCCTTTAAACAGTTCAAGCCTAAACAACTGTCTCACTTATCCAGAGGGCCTAGTCCAGTACCATGGGGGCTCCTCAGATATCAATCCACAGTCCATGTGTTTCCACTAGTGTGGCTATTTGTCTCTGTACTTTTTCCAATCATGGTCTCCATATCTCTTTCTCATATGATCCCTCCTCCCTCTCATCAATTGGACTCCTGGAGCTCTGTCTGGGACCCAGTTGTGGATCTCTGCATCTGCTTCCATCAGTCACTGGATGAAGGTTCTATGATGATAGTGTATTCAGCCATCTGATCACCAGAGTAGGTCAGCTCAGGCACCCTCTTGACCATTGCCAGTAGTCTATGGTGGAGTCATCTTTGTGGACTCCTGGGAACCTCCCTAGGACTCTGCTTCTCCCTATTTCCAATGTGCTTTTATTTATCATGGTATCTCTTCCCTTGCTCTCCCACTCTGTTCCCATTCCAGCTCGAACCTCCTGCTCCCTTAAGCTCTCAATCCCAGTCCCATGCCCTCCATTACCCCCACCTCACCCCCAGTTTGCTCATGTAGATCTCATCCATTTCTCCATCACTGAGTGATCCATGTGTCCTTCCTAGGGTCCTCCTTACTAACTAGCCTTCCTGGAGCTGTGGGTTGCAGTCTGGTTATCCTTTGCTTTATATCTAGTATGCACTTATGAGTGAGTACATACCATGTTTGTCTTTCTGAGTCTGGGTTATCTCACTCAGGATGATATTTTCTAGTTCCATCCATTTGCCGGCAAACCTCATGCTGTCACTGTTTTTCTCTGCTGAGTAGTACTCCACTGTGTATATGTACCACATTTTCTTTATCCATTCTTCAGTTGAGGGGCATCTAGGTTGTTTCTAGGTTCTGGGTATTACAAATAATGCTGCTATGAACATAGTTGAGCATGTGTCCTTGTGGTATGATTGAGTATTCCTTGGGTATATAACCAAGAGTGGTGTAGCTGGGTCTTGAGGAAGATTGATTCCCAATTTTCTGAGAAACCACCATACTGATTTCCAAAGTGGCTGTACAAGTTTGAATTCCCACCAACAGTGTAGGAGTGTTCCCCTTGCTCCACATCCTCTCCAGCATAAGCTGTCTTCAGTGTTTTTTATCTTAACCATTCTGACAGGTATAAGATGGTATCTCAGTCATTTTGATTTGCATTTTCCTGATGACTAAGGATGTTGAGCAATTCCTTAAATGTCTTTCAGCCATTAGAGCTTCTTCTGTTGAGAATTCTCTGTTTATCTCTGTAGCCCATTTTTTAATTGGACTGTTGGGTATTTTGATGTCTAGTTTATTGAGTTTTTTATATATTCTGGAGATCAGCCCTCTGTCAGGTGCAGAGTTGGTGAAGATCTTTTCCCATTCTGTGTGCTGTCTTTTTGTAACATTCACATTGTAAGAAATTAAGAATCATTCACTCATTTCCCCTTCATTTTACTT
>CABHPH010159989.1:0-12615 GCA_902168325.1 Peromyscus nudipes | reverse complement strand
GAAATTTTTCTTTGGAAAATTTTGCATAAAGATAGACTACATGCACACATTTTAGGACTTATTCCAGATTTTATAAGGGGCCTATTCAAGTAAGCTTTCAAAACATTTAATCCATAAGAACCTTTAATAGCAAAAATTCCATTCTTCAAGTAATTCAGTCCCAAAACATAAGAAAACGTTTGACTTATGTCTCTCCTTCAGGCTCGATATCTATTAGAAAACTCTTCAAAATACACCCAGATTCCCAGCAGCTCTCCCCACTGTACTTTATGAGACCCAAGTCACCATAGACTGTCATTTATATTATTTAATGATGATTAGGGAATTTCCCTGCTGCTCATTAACTTTCTGTGGCTTGCCCTTTCACTTCATCTAAAAGCCCAAGGCATTGCTGTGACTTGAAAGGGCTTATCTGGTCTTCCCACTTAGATCCTGACCTCATCTTCCTTCATTCTCTTCATGACCCCTGGTGCTATAGCCACAGAACACAGGCCACCACTTTGTGCACGTGTCAGGCTTGTGTTTATCACATGGTCATGGTAAGGTGGATTGCTAAACCATCTTATTAATAAAAAACCCAGAGCCAGTTGTTGGTGTGAACACTGTCTGGCCTCTATGTCTAATCTAGTGGCTGTTCTGTTCTCTAACCCCTAGATAAGTTTATTAGCGTGCACAATATATTGGGGGACACAATATGTCACCACAGGTCATAGTACCCATTGTTCCTGTAGACACATCACCCAGGAGCCTCCTCAGTGAGGCTTCCCTTGGTCACCACATCTGTGATTTTACCTTTATGGGTTGCCATCATCCTCATAAATCCTTTGTATTGTTTATTTTTTCTCATTTTATTCTGTTTTGATAATTTTTAACATAGTATGTGCTTATTTATTTCATTATTTATAAGTACATTGTCTTATCTGTTATTTCTCTACAAGAAAATCAACACCACAAATCAGGTGCATTTGCTCTTCTTGGTCAATTGTATCCCTTAATGCCCAGAAGGCCTAGGAGAGTGGCTGGCACAAAGTAGGTACTAGGTGAATATTTATTAATAAACATTCATTTAAATATATAGTTGAGGGAATACATTTGGAATTAGTAAGTAAGTCCTACATAGCAGAATTAATGATATCAATGTGTTTTCATAGGATTTCATAATAATCCACAGAATATCACAGTTTTTGTGATATTAATCTTAGCTTTTGAAATTTACTCTTCACATAATTTTCTTTGGCCTGGTCATGATCATCTTTGCATTATGAGGATATAAAATACTAACCAGGACACAAGATGTCTTAAGATAATCTTCAGTAAAATAGCTTAAACTAAGTGAACATGTTGGCTAAATTTCTCTCTATAGAGTATTTTATTCTGAAACATAAAGATAAATGTTTTTTTTCCTGATAAAAAGAGAATTCTAGAAAATTATAGTGTTTACAGTCCAAATTTCCTAGTTGGAAATTCTAGCCAAGGGATATTTGAGTTCCATGTACAGCATGAAAGTAGCATGCCAGTAGTTAGAGGTTTTCGAACCAGAGAAGGCTCCAAAATGGATAATTCAATTAAGACTTGTCAATACCTGAGTATGTGACAGTCTGCTCTTGAGACTATAAGCCCTTAACTAGCTCTCACATCAATGGGAAAAAAAAGAATAACCAGAGGATCCTCTGTATTTTGGGCTTATATTCCAGAGCAATGCCTGACAAACTGTAAAGAAAATTGTGATTATGGAATGTTGGCTAAAGAAAAATATTATTAAGTGAAATAAATTTGAAATGACATTTTTTTCTGAAGAATATTTTCAAAGTCTCTATGGTGTGCTGCGATGCACACACACACACACACACACACACACACACACACACACACATTATTCATAACATTCCTGTTTAAAGAATCATTCAACCTTTCTCCTAGATAACTTTCTCCTTGAGACACATTTCTGTAGTCAGAAGTTTTCTCCAGTACCACCTGGCCACACGGTCCTGCAGCTGCTTATAAAATAATTACTCAGAGGCTTATATTAGTTATCAATTGTATGGCCTATGGCTCAAGCTTCTAGTTAGTTAGCTCTTTTATCTTAAATTAACCCATTTCTATTAATCTATAAGTTGCCATGTGGCCGTGGATTACAAGTATTTTCACATCTTGCTTCTCCTGCTGGCTGCTCACAGTGTCTCCTTCCTCTCCTCTCTCCTTCCCCTCTCTCAGATTTTCCTGTCTGGCTCCACCCTGCCCTGCCATAGGTCAATTCAGCTTTACTTATCAAACAATCAGAACAACACATATTCACAGCATATAGTAAGACATCCCACAACACATTTCATAGGGATTTCTTACATGAAACGCCATGGTATGGCATGTTTTTGAAAAAGCATGTCAATGAAAGGGACCGTGGCTGAGGTGGTAGAATTATATATGGTTCAATGCTAGGTAAAGGTCTGATGAACAAGCAAGAACAATTTTCCTACCATACAGCTTCTTGCCAGCCCTTTATACCAGCAGTGAGACTCATGTCTTGCTTACATAGTGGACATGTCTTTCATTCAGAAAGACAAGTCAGCTAACTGTATGACTGTATGGGATCTTTAAGTGCTGCCTTAAGGTGAATTAGTCTGAAGAATCGCTTTGTTTGTAGCAGAGTTGATCCTCTGTGCATTCTAGTGGTCTGAAAGGACCATAATCATTTTCCCAACCATTATAGGTATTTTCAGGCAGTGTGATTAAAGTTGTTTGCAGCTATGAAGCATTTTTTTCTCCTTGCTCTGCTTAGGAGTGATCTGCATTTTCATTATATTATTTGATGGTGTCTGCTTTTTTTTCCAACTGAATAGCCCCCATATCTGAAATATTTCACAAGACAGCACAGCAGCTGTGTGAAAAGCTGGTTGATTTCAAAGTGATGTCCTGGCTTTATGATTGTCCTGGCTCCAGCACAGAACCAAGTGTGATTATAGCCTCCATAAAAGGTTACAGGCTGCAGAAGAATTGGCTCCAACTCAAAGGCAGAATAATACCCATGTATTTTGTTCTTTAGACTTGTCTGAGGCAAAAAAAAGTGTATAAAGCACTTGATATAATTGAACAAATATTTGTTGAGTACCCATCACATGCAAAAATTCATTCAGATACCTAGAATGAACTAATGAGCTCAAATTTGAGTCAGCAAAACAATGGGTATCATGAGAGAAGGTTTTCTTCCATACCTCTGTATAATTCCATGCTGAAATGTTTGTCTAAGCCACATGAGCTGGGGAAAAGAGTTGAGTGTAATTGGGAAAAGACTAGCAGTTCTGGCACCACAGCCTTCTGATTCCATACCTGTGCTCCCTGACACACCAACATTAGGTAAGTCAGACATCATTTTACAGTTAGGTCCTCAGATAGAAATCTGTCAATATTTTCACCAACTGCAGATTACTATTCATTGAATTAGAGATGGAATAAGTAAATCAAAAAAAAAACAAGGAAAGGATCTATATCATGGTTTGTCATTTTGAAATAGAGATAAAATAGCAGATAAACCAAGTGTCATCAGATATAAGTGTCATGTGATTTGAGGTAAAGAGAGAGCTGGAAACAGTGAGAGATGTCAAGATGCAGTTCTGGAAAGGGTTCAATCAAAGGTATATTTGAGTTTTATCAGTATAAATAAATGTATATAGAGAATATAAACAACAACAATAGAAAAGTAGAGAGAGAAGAAAGCAGGTGAAAGTTAATGTGTCAGAAGACAAGGAACAAAGGAACTAGATAAGGGGTGGCATTGTAGTTACAGATATTTGTTTTCATTCAAAGATTAGCACAGAGAAATATTAGGCTGAAGTGAATTTTCAGGAAGATTGAAGAGTGACTCAGTGTAAAAGCTTGGCATATGTTATGTTTTTCTATTTAAAATGTGCCCCTGGAAAAGGAAACTTGGGGTCCATTCTATCGTCTGTGCAGAATTGGTCGACGGGTTAATGAACTGGGGCCCACGGGGATGCTTCTTCCTGATTCAGTCCATCTTGGGTCACAGGAATGAGAATTAAGGAAAGTTGCAGCCAAAGCTCCCATGAAGTACTGTTCTCCACTCATCGAGGTCTTGGGGTCACAATGAAACTTTTCAAAGCTCAGTGGATTGAAAGTAGCACGTGCTTGTACACTCTCTTCAGTGAGTCCTAGCTAATGATCTGTGACCACCCTAACTAAGCAAACTGGGCACATCAAACTTCCTGGCACCAGAAAACCTTCATAATGCCATCTGAGAATAGAGATTATTTCAAATTAACGCAATGTTAATCATGATAGGTGGATTCAACAGGAGAATCACTTATCATTACTGTTCCAGCATTGAAAAATAAATTATTCCGAATTAGTAGTGTGCTGACCACTGGCACAGTGCAAGGGCAGTCCACTGCCATGGGCAAGTGATCTAGATCCGAACCTGAGAAAACGGATCTGGAAGCCTCTCTAAGCTCCTGACATTCACTTAGAGACTAGTTTCAAACACTGTTCTGATTTCGAAGCACATAAAGTCTTTTATCCAAAACTCATCTTCTAGTGATGCTTAACTACACAAGGAAGGGAGTGTAAGAAGTTCATTGATTATAACAGATCCCTTTTCAGCCCTGCAGCACACCCTTGGCCGAATTGGACATGGCTGCAGCTGGGTATCAGGCTAAGCTTGTAAGACAGAGAGTATTTCAAGCGTCCAATCACCCTTTGGCTTGTCTTCTTGTTTTTTATTTCTGCCTCAGGCTTTCCCTGAAGCAGTGGGAGCTGGCTCAGCCTGGATGAATTGGTATGGATTAGGACAGCCTCTAAAGCAACCATTACTCCAGGGAGGAGAGTCTTGAGAGTTAAGGCTTCCTTCTCCTCCCTTTAGGAAAGGACTGTCTGAGGCACTTTCCACAGGGTTCCCCAGAGGGTCACTGAAGGACTGAGATCCCGCTCTCCACAGAAGTAAGTAACTCTGTGGTGCTTGCTTTATTTATTTATTTTTCTTGACTCTCCACTCCATTCCTCTTGCTTCCTGAAGCCACATCTAAAACAAATAACCTGTGTCCTGGCCCCTGTCACCGATTTCGCTGTTAGGGAAATTCTAACGAGGACAATCATTCTAAACAATGAATTTTTTTAGCAACAATTTTACACTACATTACCGTTTGGAGGCTGCTAGGTCGGCAGCAAAAAGCAATATGTTACGATATTTCACTACCATATGGGAGTCCTCAAAAACTTCAAGTTAAAAAAAAAAAAGAAAGAAACCCAGAACAAAACATGCATAAAACATGGCGTACAATCTAAAGGAAATTTAACTACAGAGAAATGCAGCACCGGAAGCTCCGTGAGAGAAACCATACCACTCAGCTGAAAATATAGAAGGCCAAATTCCCACAGTCCATTGATGAAGCCACTATCACAAAAGGAAAATTATTCGTGCTAACTCTGTTGAGTTTGTATAATTGCATTCATGTTCTCTCGAACATCTTGCTGATATGACACACGAACACTATTTTTTTAACCATTTTTTAAACTTGTACCTCTTGCAGAAGATTTTCAAAACCTAAGCAGTAGGATTCATACTTAATTCAGCATACTACAGAGAAGGTGCCAATGTTTTACAATTTATCTGAGGTGAGTGAATTTCTCCATGCTCTAGTTTTCTTACAGGAGGCCACACACTTTTCAGAAAGTTCACTTCCTAGCTTTCTGTCATTCACATATATTTCCGAAGTAATTGCTATTTGAAAGGTTCGTCTTGAAGGATTTCTATGTTTTCCTGTCTCCTTTAAGTGTCAAATATGGGAACACGAAAAAGCAAACACCGTGTATCAAATGATCTATCATTCATGGGAAGGCGATGGATGGGGTCAGACTCACTCAGGCAGTAAATTCACATCCATTTTCTCAGAGAGCTGTTGACATAGTTTTTTGAAGTCCCCTCTTGATGTAAAATATTATCTTCTTCTCCCCATTTCTCCCCTATCGGCTTCTTCCTTCCAGGTAGAACAGGCAGTAAGATTTCAGCTATCTTGAAGATCTAAAAATTGAGTACATCTGATATAGTCAATAAAAGTCAATGCCTTGGCATCTAGAATTTTGCAATGAAAATACACTACCTTATGAGTTGTCTTCAAAATGGAAATGCGTTGGAAGTAAAGGTAATTATTTATTCCACACACTGTGAAACAGGTGTATCTGCTATTTGGAGATCCAAATGAACATGCCAATTAAAGCATCAGGTTTACCAAAAATGTAGCCTTATTTAATTACCCCATCTCAGAAAGCTGGCTTTTTGTTATAAAGTAAGCTTTGAAAAATAACACTGATGGTCATATAGAAGCTGGTGGTAGAATGCCAGTGGATCAGAAGGGAATGGGCTCACATTTTATCGACCTTTGGACCTTTCAAGATACCAAAATTTCAAACTTCTAGGGTCTTTCCCATGGAACAAAACATTGCATCATTACATATGCCATGGTGGGCACCATACTGTCAGTTCTGGTGGAGCATGTATGTGTAGGTATAGAAAAATACAGCAATACAGCAAAATGTGATATAGTCTTCAGCGATAGTAAGGGAGGCATATTAACATTCATAAGACCTCACATAAACTAGGAAGAGACAAACACTGAGTTACCTGCTTTTGTTTTATTTTTTCTTCTGCTTTTAATTTTAATCTCACAGGAGTGAGATATGTTTGAGGGAGCCACCTTTCCCCTGGGGGTTTGGAGCAGAGGTTAAGCATTTCTAAACATGCATTGTTAGATGCTGCTGAGCATTTCTACATGCAGCTGCTTTTGTGTTGGCACTTTTGTGAAGTCTTTATAGTTTCTTGAATGAGTGAACACGCATGCCCAGAGCAGGCTCCCCTCACCTTTCAATGCCAAGAGGGAGACCTTTGCCTTTTGCTGGCAGCCTTAAATGGGAAAATGTCAGCTAAGCAGTCCTTTCTCTGGCAAGCAGTCACATTGTTCTCGTGGTAGCATGGCTATTTTGGATATTTTCCAATCACCCCAGCTGCAAGGACTACTACCACTGAAGCCAGGATCTTGTTCCAGAAATGCTTGCTCAAGTCACAGCTCTCTAGGCAACCTTCACTAGCTTTGGAAAGAAATACACTAGGCGAAGCTAGGTTCAGCTTTATGTGATCCTGCAGTGAAAATGGGAGAGTAACCCGCAGCTGGAGAGTTTTCTCTCCGGGTCCCCCAAGCCCTGGCAGTCCGACAGCCCACTTATAAAATAAACACACAGATGCTTACGTTATTTAAACTGTTTGGCCTAATGGTTCAGATTTCTAGCTATCTAGTTCTTACATCTTAAATTAATCCATTTCTATAAATCTATACCTTGCCACGTGGCTCATGGCTTACCGGCGTCTTTACATGCTGCTTGTCAAGGCTGCAGCTGGCAGTGACTCCCTCTGCCTTCCTGTTCTCTCAATTCTCCTCTCTGTTAGTCCCGCCTATACTTCCTGTCTGGCTACTGGCCAATCAGTGTTTTATTTATTGACCAATCAGCAACACATTTGACATACAGACCATCCCACAGCAGTAAACAGTCCTCAGTAAACCAGCAAGAAGTTAGTAATAGGATGAATTGGCATCTGGGCTCTGATTGGAGCAAATATAAGCCTTCATTTATGTGCCACATACTCCTTTCTGGATATTTAATTAGACTGCTTTCCTAGTGGTGGTAAGTGAAGACAGGCATCTGTAGAGTTCCAGAGAACGACCTGTGGGAGAAGTGATAGGAAGGAAAGGAGTGGAAACCACAAAAGATGGTGCATGAAGTAGAGAAGGCAGAGATCCAAGACTGTAGAAAGTGAAGGTAGATGGTAAATGTGGTGTTGGTGTTGTTGTTGGTGGTGGTGGACTGTTAATTCTCAGAGTTGCCAAAACTTGAAGGCTGAGGGGCTCAATACTCAGGGTAGGGAGTTATCATACTAGGTTCTGCAAAGGTCAAGGCGAACTAACACCAGTTGACTGCTGTTATCACTTGCTGCCACGTAGTGCCAAGAATTTCGCTAGTTTTCTAGTCCCAGGGTGCTGGCAATTGGAACCCAGAGAAGTAAGTCTCTATCCTGAGCACCTTGAGTTAAAAGGCTCTATTTCGAAGGTCCGGAGCCATATGTTTCTAGTTCTCACCTCTTGGAGCTACTTGCCTCTAGGTCTGCTCAGCACTAAAGGTCAAAGGACTACTAACACCCCAAAAAACTGTTCCTTATTTACTTAAAATACCCATTCAAGTAGAACAAAAAGATCCCAGCCAGCTCATGAAAGACAGCAGGAGAAAGCAGTTTAACTTTGTGAACATGGTCAGGGCTAACATGTGGATTGTGACATATTTAGGTCAAACTGTATATAAAAGTTCAACAGAATGAGTCTCCATAAATCCAACAGTATATACAACTATTGATTACTTAGCAGGATGCTTTAGGTTTTGGATGCTGTTTTTTATGGTAACAAGATGACAGTTTGAAAATAGTACTTCTAATTGAAAAAAAATGCTGGCATCCCCACAACCTAGCCACTTTTTTTTAGTGTTTCCTGGGGATAAGAGGTGATTATAGTCATGCAAGGGTTGTCCTGGTGTTGGTAGGAGAAATGCTTTTTCTCCCTTAACAGGTTATACCAGTTATACAATCTGGGTTTGCTCAAAGTAGTGCTGGCTTTGCGGCAATGACTTTGAAATACTTTTAAAATACATCATTTGGCAATCTAGATATTTTGAGGTTGGTAATTCTGAAGGCACAGACAGAATATGCTTGCAGAAGCTAATGTAACCTACTCCCTTTATTCAGGGAGTTTTAGAAACTGGCACACCTGCAAATTGTTAATTGACTTGTATATGAAACTTAGTCAAGTGGCATTTAAATTTTATTAAAATTACTACTGAATATGTAAGACTAGTTTCATTCAAAACATTACATAAGCATTTTAATATATCTTTGAAGCAACAGAATTCTGAACTTTATCTGGTTTCAGCATCCTTAAAAAGGTTAAATGATACATGCAAGTAACATACAGACTGAGCAGATTATATTCATACATTTAGGAATATATATACACATACCTGTACATATATATTTACATATACATATCTATGGAACAACAATTAATGGAGGAAGATGCCATGAATTTAAAAGAGAGCAAGCAGGGGTATATGGGGAATGGTTTGGAAGGAGGAAAGAGAAGGGGGAAATTATGTAATTATAATCTCCAAAAATAAATATTTTAAAAATATTCAAAACCACAAAAAAGAAAAGAAAAAGTAACAAGTTTTGAGGAGAACGCATACACACACGAGTGAAACAGAAAAACTATGAGTACATGGGTGCCTCACAGAAGGCTATGAAATCCACACTTAGAAGTAAAGTGGGTTTGTTTTATGCACCAAACATTATTTGCAGGGCAGTTTTTCTTGTCTTACAGCTTTCTTGATGTGAAGGAGGCAGATACTTTCTTTAAGATCCTTGGCATCTTTGAATAACTTTTTGATATTTATTAAGCCAAACAAAGGCGGCCTCTGTTTTACTCAGTGTTGAGGGGCTGGCCACTTTGCTTCTTTGGTCTAATGGCCCATAGAAAGAAGCACTGAGGGTCCTGTTACAACAGATCTTGCTTGCTACACATCTCAAGTGAATATGTTTTTGTTTCCTCTCTAATATTTTTCCTTAAGCATCTTCATTGAATGTGCATTCCCACTCTTGTTGTTCTATTTGGTTCATAGACAAGAATGACAGAAAGAAAATATTTACTGTGAAGTTAGGAGAACGGTGAGCCAGCTTGACTGTAGGCTTTCTGTTTCCTATCACTGGTATGTATCATTGAAGATAGCAACCAAATTTCAAGAGCTATGAGGTCCATGCTAAAACAGTGTTTGAGGTCTGAATGTGTGCAGCTTTAATTTGCCGTTTTGTGGAGTCAGAAGTAGACATCTGAGAGACTGCAACTGTAACTCTGTTCTGCTGCTGTAATGGTCTGTTTTGTGAGTACAGGCTCCTGGCTGCTTCTTAATGAGATACCAGCATACTTCAGGCAAAAACAGACTGAAAAACCAAGAGCATTGGGAGCAAATGGTACAACAGGACTTGGAGCAAAAAGAAAATGGGCCACAAAAGGATTGTTCACTAGGCCACCCTGTGGTATCTGTTGGTTGTAGCAGATTCAGAATGAGACCCAATTTACAGTCAAAGACTCCCAACTGTTAATTTGATAAATTTATGATGAAAAGAAGAGAAACTTCAAAATTATCTCAGTTTTGGATCAGTCATTCTTTTAGGTTGATATTTGTGGCCTTTAAATGTGTGTGGACACTTGAAAATATCTTTGATGTAAGGACTCTGGGTTGTGATCACTGATAAGTGTATATAATTCTAGAAGATAAATTAGAAATAGTATAACACTTTTAGCTCTATGTGCACCTTAAAATTTTTAAAATTATTTTTATTTTATTTTATTTATGTTTTTTCTTTCATTGAAAATATATTTTGTTTTCCATATAATATACCTGATTACAGTTTACCCTCCTCCACTCCTAGTTGCTCCCCATATCCCATCCCATCTGGATCCACCCCAATGCTTCATATATACCTATCTATTCCATGTCTGCTTACTTGAGTTATGGTATTCTAATCCCATAGCCCTATGAATTATAACCCCATGTAGCAGGAATCTTAGAGAGTCTTATTAATAAAATCAAACCTAGGGCCAGTTATTGGGGTGAAATGCTGGATGGTCAGAGAGACAGAACAAGCCACAGCTACCTCACCTCTCCGGATCCTCAGCTGGTCTTGTTTCCTCAGCCTGGAGGCCTCTGAGTCCTCATCCAGAATGGGTCTCAGATGAACTGCTGCTAGAAGCCTGAAAGCTTAACCAGCCAAATGCTTCTAGTTCCTGGTCCTCACACCTTATATACCTTTCTGCTTTCTACCACTACTCCCTGGGATTAAAGGCTCGCTTTCGGGGATTAAAGGCGCATGTCACCATGCCTGGCCGTTTCCAATGTGGCCTTGAACTCACAGAGATCCAGAGGGATTTCTACCTCTGGAGTGCTAGGATTAAAGGTGTGAGTGCCATCATTTTCTAGCCTTTGTATCTAGTGGCTGTCTGTTCTCTGACCCCAGATAAGTTTATTAGGGTGCACAATATTTTGGGGAACACAATACCACCACAACCCCCATTTTATCTTTTGCAATGGTTCTTTTTTCCATCTTTTAATCCGTACATTCTCTCCTGGGACTTAAATTTTGCAAAAATTAGGAATAAGAAGCACAGTTAAGGAAATGTTTTCGATTTCTTTTAACTTGGAGAATGAGGCCTGAACTTGTGTTGTAGGTCACATTTATTTAGTTTTATGTTAAGGTAAATTATTCATAGATTTTAAAATGTAGCTTCTGCATTGCAATTTTTAATGTTTTATTTATTTATTTATTTTTACTTTTCTGTCTGTTCACAAATACTTCACTAATAATAGGAAAAATAGAAAACTAGATTCATCATGTTACCCTGTTAAATTAGACTTCAGCAGAGAATGTTTTCCTTAAGGTTTGGAGAGAAGATGGAACATGAAGGTTAGCAAACTGAAGGAATGGTTACTTATTTATTTGTTTAGGAATAGAAAATGAACACTGTTAATAGTAAATCATTTATTTGTATTTTTATTTTTCAGAAATGTTCTTGCCACCTTACCAAAATCTTAAAATTACCAAGTATTCCTGAGATTGATGAATTCTCTATGTCAATAAATAAGTTTTGTCAGGTTTCAGATTCAGTCACAAATTGTTAGCAACAACAACATATTTTGAGAAATACATTATTAACCAATTTCATCATTGTACTAACAACAGTGTGTACCCATACATACTAGGTGATCAGCCACTTGGTGCCTCTTGATGTATTCAAATGACTTGGTACAAAGGACATACATGAAACAGATGCCTAAATCACATGGCACAGTTTTTCACTGAATTTTTTGCTTTGTAAGTGCAGTACATTCTAAGAGAACAATAAAATGTACAGAGAAGCAAATACATGCCCTGAACATAGTCATTTGTTATCATTATCACCTATTATTTACTGCCAACCACTGTGTGCGCTGTGCTTTTTAATGACTGACAGTGTTGTAGGTTTGATTCTGTCAGAAACACAAACACATGAGTAATGCTGGTATAGCACTATGGCAGTTATAAAGACACTAGGGGATAGACACGATTCATCTTTATTATAATTGCACCACTGCCAAAGTTACAGTCTGTTATTGACCAGAATGTTGTTATGTAGGTGTGTGATAATACTGGTTTCATTAAGGTTTGTTCATTACTCTTACGGTATGACTCCCACAGATGTCACCCAAGATATGGGGCTCAAGCAAGATGCAAAGTGGCACTTTGGAAGCAATCACTCATTGGTAGGTACAGCATTATTGCCCGATTGCACATCATGATATTTACCTATGGCTTTGGAATGGCATGGTGCTACACAACTGTAACCACTGGAGGACTGTTGATGTAAGAGCATCAAAATTTCTAGATTATCCTGAGATACACGGTGAAACTTATTTGAAAACAATGTATTTGTGGTATTCTGTCTTTCTGTCTCTATCTCTGTCTCTGTCTCTGTCTCT
>CABHPH010159988.1:72723-90276 GCA_902168325.1 Peromyscus nudipes | reverse complement strand
GACAAAATGCTGCTGTTTTCTTGTGTGGGCTGCCGAGTTTTATTCGCTCATCAGCATGGGCATTCGGGTGTTGGCAGTTTCTCACTGTTTTGAACAATGCTGCTGGGAATTCAAGTTTAGGTGTTTTGTGGACTTAGGTGTTCCTTTCTCTTAAACACTAGGAGTGGGCTGCGGTCATCTGTGACTGGTGCAGTTATTGAGATCACCCTGTTTTAACAAGGCCACCAGCAAGTGATGGACGTTTCTAAAGTGCCTTTGCCTCTCAGGAACATGCTCTGCAAATGAGCTGCTTGAGAGATGGAGGGATTTAATGGGCTCATGAGACCCACAAATTGACCTATAATGGAAAGTCTTCCTGGAGCTGGGCGATATGGTGCACGCCTTTAATCCCCCCACTCAGGAGGCAGAGGATCTCCATGAGTTCGAGGCCAGCCTGGTCTACAAAATGAGTTTCAGGACAGCCAAGGCTACCCTGTCTCAAAAAAACAAAAACAAAAGTCTTCCTTGGGCTTTGCTGTTATGTACCTCATGGGGCTTGGCAGAGAAAGGGGTAAGGCGGGCTCAGTAGCTTGTGCCCAGAGGCCCTGCATTCAGTAATCTACTTAGGCCTGTGTAGGGCAGGCATGCAACCATGGGTTATGAGCACAGCCTTCAGGCCACAGCTGTCTTTTGAGACCCAGCTCTGCCATGTAGACGTTTCTGGACTTGGACAGTGAACTGGTGTCTTTGGGCGCTCATCTCCTTCCTTGGGTGGTAGATACTACAGGCCTTTCTCGAAGGTTCGCCAAGTAGAACTGGAGGAGAGAGAAGGAAGCAGGGAGGCCTGCGTGGAGAAGCATTGGGTAGACATCTGTGGTGGCTGCAGCCTGGGCTCACCTCCTTAACACTCTCTGCAGCAATTCTGATGACAACATGTTGAAGAACATCGAGCTCTTTGATAAACTTTCCCTGCGCTTTAACGGGAGGGTCCTGTTCATAAAGGACGTCATCGGGGATGAAATCTGCTGCTGGTCATTTTACGGCCAGGGCCGAAAAATTGCGGAAGTCTGTTGCACCTCCATCGTCTACGCCACGGAGAAGAAGCAGACCAAGGTAAGAGCTGGGTGGGTGGCCCTGAATGCGTGCTGACGCGTATGCAAGCCCTCCCTGCCTGCCTCACTGGGCTGGGCAGGTCTGTGTGTGGTTCTGAGAAATAAGTGTGGTTCCCACTGACACCGCAGGCAGAGACGGCCGTGCTCCCCGCTAGCTCTGGCGGTCCAGGCGGAATCAGGTTTGTTCCTGCCTGGGTGGACCCGGCTGCCAGTGCCTTCTCTGCCTGTCTGTCTGTCTGTCAGTCATTGCTAGCCCTTCTGATGGTCCGTGCACAGTCAGCCTCCTCTGTGCAGCGGTGCTTTCCACCAGCATGGGCTGTCAAGGCTGAGGTGGCTCTGCTGCCTTCCCAAGCTGGCCCTTGACTGTCTATCCCCATCCTTCTCTTGTCTGCTGACCTAGATCTGTCTTCCACTCATAAGCCCCACACGTCATTCCTTTTGAAATTATCATCTGCATGTGTCTGTCTGCATGTGAGTGCAGGTGCATTGGACTCCCCGGAGCTAGAGTTACAGACGGTTGTGAGCCACCTTACGTGGATCCTGACAACCACTCAGGTCCTCTGGAAGAACAGCTGGTGCTGTTCTCTGGAAGAACAGCTGCACCATGCCTCCAGCCTCCCATATGTCACCTTTCCAAGCCACCTGACTTCCTCACTGAGCTGGGTGTTGGATTTACTTTGCATCCTTCTCTCAAGCCAATAGTGTCTGTCGCTCTAGTGGAGCTGTCCTACGAAGCTAGACCGTACCGCAGAGTGCTGCTCACCCACCTAGGGGGAGGGTGGCCTCCCTCCTCCCCACTCTCCCCCCTCCCCTCTCTCCCTCCTCCCCTCTCTTCCCTCCTGTTTGCTGTGCATCCTGTAAGCTCTTCCTCACTCCGAGAGAAATCCGATTACCTGTGACATTAATTCTGCCAAGAGCAGATTGCCACGGCTCTAGTCGCCTGTGTTCGGTCCCTGGATCGGGTTACTGTCACCCCTGCGAGTTGTAGTTCTGTGGGGTCCCAGAGCTGGCAGAACACTGGTGATACAAAGCAGACCACCGAGAGAGGCAAGACCCTTTAATTGATGATGGAAAATGGAAGTCACGGGATCTGACAAGTCGAGTGCCGTGCGCTGCACGTCACCCAGCGTCACGGCCACCACCTTGTGATGGTGGTTCCCTATGCGCTCCCCCTCCTTCCCTGCACGGGGAGCCTGAGCTGACTACTCAGGATCTCTCCTGATAGGTAGAGATGCTTCTGAGGCAGCCAAGGGGGGAGTGCTGAGGCCCTCTGGTTCAAACATGGCCGGGGGCCAGAGCCGCCTGCCCACTGTGCAAGCTGCGTCACGCTCTCAGTCAGTTCTTAACCGTTCCCAGTTCTCGTTTAGAGCTTACGATTCAGCAAGCACATGCTTGGAGTCTGTGGTCTTAGACGAGCAGAAGTCTCTGGGGGAAGCCGGAGCTTTTTTGTGAGGCTTGTTGGTTGCAGGGTCTGGCTCCGGGGTCAGGGCCCTTCTCTTCTCCTGGCTCCTTTGGTGATGACCTTGCCCCTTTGGTGCCCAATGCCTTGGTGTTCCAGGTATTTGGTGACAGCACGCCGGTCCTGGATGGTCACAGTGCCGCCTCCTCCCCAAACATGGGGCTGTGTGGGGCCCACACTTGTCACTGTCTAAGCTACCTGTTCTGGGGTTTGCGTGGTAGAGACTTGACGGCACTCCAGGGGCATTCCTAGGGCTCGTCCCACACTTGGGCCTGTGCAGCCTGTAATAGGGTCCCTAATCCTCGCTGAGGCGATGGTGATCCAGCAGAGCTCCGCCCCTTCCTCGTGTCGCCATCTGTGAACTCCTGGGTCAGCACTGTCCCCGAGCCTGTCTGTGGGCTGTCGTGTCTGCAGCCCTGCAGCGTTCATTACCCCTGCAGCGTGCATTCCTGCCCTCTTCTTCACTTCTGCTCCTGCTGTTCGTGTGACAGCTGCTTTCCGGCCTCCGTCGGGGAGCCCAGCATCTTGTGTCCCCTCAGCCCCGCACTGGCGTCTGCCGAGTGAGCTTTCCCGGGATTGAGATGGTCTTGCTGCCTCACGATCCTGAGTAATTTAGAACCACGCCCTGTTTAGTGTATCAGGTGTAGGGCAGTAGGTCTTGTCCAGTTCCTAGGGAACTGTGTTTTTGTTGTTGTTTCTGTTTGTAATATTCTTTGTCTCCTCTCCCGCCCCCTCCCTTGGCATGGCGAAGAAGGTCAGAGAACAGTTTGTGGGAGTTGGTTCTCTTCTGTCCCATGTGGGTCCTGGGAATTGAACTCAGGTTGTTAGGCTTGGTACCTTCCCCCGCGGAGCCGTCTCACTGACTCCAGTATATATTGCTGTGGCTTTGCTGGTAGCTGCCACTGTGGGACTCAGGCCACACGTTCCAGCCAGCCCTGTGACTGGGGTTCTAGTGCACAGTCTGTCTGGGTAGGCACGTCCCGGTGCTGGTCAGTGTGAGGAGGGGCAGGCCCTGCCGCTGGGCCTGTTCAGGTGCCGTAGTTCCCGAGGCTGCCTCCTTCACAGCCCCCGAGGACCTTCCTTGTCCTGGGCTCCCTTGTCTCAGCTGCTCTAAAGCTGGGCTTGGCTTCTCCCAGCTGCTGCTGCCATCTTCCCTGCCTAGGCCCATGTCTCAGGCCACCCGGCACGAGGTGAGAGAAAGCAGCAGGTGTTCATTTGCCCACCCTGCTCAGACCGCAGCTCTCCACCAGAGAGGAAGGCATCACCTGAGCAGCCACAGGCCATGGCTGGGTGCGGCCATGAGTCTGCCGAGGCGCCAGAGTAAGACCATGGCAGGCAAAGGTTGTCCCCTCAAGGCTGACATGTCGGCTCTCCTCTGCCTGTCTGCATTGTCAGCCCAGGAGCCTGGTTAGCCCGATGGCCCTGCTAACGGACCCACTGTGTTTGGGGGGCACAGGTTGAGTTCCCTGAAGCCCGCATTTATGAGGAGACCCTGAACATTCTGCTGTATGAGGCCCAGGACGGCCGAGGACCTGACAATGCACTCCTGGAGGCCACCGGCGGGGCGGCTGGCCGCTCCCATCATCTGGACGAGGACGAGGACCGGGAACGGGAGCGGATAGAACGAGTGCGGAGGATCCACATCAAGCGCCCCGACGACCGGGCCCACCTCCACCAGTGAGTGGGCGAGTGCAGACTGCCCTCCGCCCTTCCTCTGCCCCTGCCCCCCAGACCCTGTGCAGGCTTCGGGGTACCTCCCACTCCCCCTCGAGTCTGGAGACACTTTTGTAACAAGCCAGATGATTATTTTGATATTTCTCGACAAAATGGATTGCTTCTGTGTTGACCCAGGTGTGCACCCCTTCTGAACCAAGCTGTGTCTAAGGGCTCTACTTCTCGAGAGAGCCTGGAAAAGTGTGAGTCTGGCGTGTGTGAGAGCCTTTGTGGCAGTATTTATTTTTATGGCTGTTGACTACCTATCAGGGCTTAAGTGACACTCCTCTAAGGGCTCCTTTGACAATTCTGAGGGGCTGTGTAGGTAGCAACCGTCAACCAGGATGTCCGGGAGCAGCCTGGCCCTGCCTGTTCTGACCAGGCTGGGAGCCTGCTCTGCACGGTTTTGTGACTAGAGCTCATTGGCCAACGGTTTCAGCTTGTAGTAATGGACAGGGGACCGAGTGTGCTTCCAGCCCCACTGTCTGACACGGAGCAGACCGTTCCCTGGCAGTGGGCTCTGCTGTCATCCGGGTCCTTCCCGTTGCTGGGCTTGTTGACACACACTTCCCAGAAGGTCATCTGAACCCCTGCAGCCATTGCTCCAGACCACTGCCTTAAGGGTCTGCTCCCTGCAGGGCCCCAGACACGGTGGCCCCAGGTGGGGACAGTGCCAGGAGCCTGCAGGCTGCCTCAGGGCACTTCCTCTCTCTCTCCCTTCAGTTCTTAGTTCTGTGCAGACTAGAGTGGGCGTGCAGATACCTTTGAGTCTTGTCTGTTCGAGGATGTGTGTGACTGCTGGTGAGGATGTGCGACTGCGGGGCACAGGTGCTGGTGAGGACGACACCCTTACCTCTCGTCCTGTCTGCGCCTGTGCAGAGGTGAGTCCTGACTGACACGGTGGTCGTGAGTAGACTAGTTACGAGGCGAGTGCTTGATGACGGAATTGTGACTATTTTTTAGACCAAAGGTATGAAGTGGATAATCTGTCAGGTTTTTTAAAGTTTCTATTTTGTGACGGTTTTTACAGCTCACTTTGTGTGTGACAGTCGTGTACCTTTCTCTTGTATCTGGCAGCGAAGCCAACAACAATCAATCCCGACTGGATCGAGGAACTGTGTACCGGGTAGATGCTTTTTACACAATGGTGTGGCAAAACTTTTGTATGTAGAGCCAAGAAAGGGAGCTTACAAATCATGTTTCATGAGTTTTTCTACTGTGTTTTCAGTGTCAGCCCTGCCCTGTGGGTTCAACCTTTTAGGAAGTGAACGTGAATGTCAGTCCTGGTGTTTTCTGTAGGAATGGAAAAGCCATTGTATACACTGTTTAAATGTCCGTGTGCAGGATGGCTGGCAGCACAGTTGACTCGCCGTGGCCTCCTGCGCCTTACGGTTTCTGTTCGGGCAGCTCTCTCTACTTCCTCTTTCCTCCAACCTTGTGCCTACAGCTTTGCACCTCCCACGCCCAGCGATAGGACCAGGCCTGGCAAACCTTCCACGGTGCCCGGTAGCGCCGGCAGCTGTGTCTGCCAGGGCCTGGCCCGGCGTCAGTCGGTCCGAAGCTCTGCTCCACATTTCACAGGCTAGCATGATGGACGGCTGTCAGCATTTCCAGTGCAGAGCCATCCAGTGAATCACTGCTCCTGGGTTTGGTGTAAAGTGACGTTTTATTGCACACTAATGGCTCACAATTAAATTGGAATAGCATTTTGTCCATGGTAACCAAGTCCAGTGTTTGTGGCAACTGGGGCCCACCCCCCTAGCAGGTCCTGACACAGCCTCTGTTGCCTTCCTGGGGAAGGTGGGCTGTTGGACCGCTCTGTAAGTCATGGTCCTGTTTAGGTGCAACCTCCCATTCCTGCTGCTGGCACTCAGCCCAAAGTCACTGGTCATGTTAGCCCATCACTAACCTTCCTGTCCGCACTGTGGACACAATGCTGGGAGCTTTAGACATGCTCACTGTTGTACAAGCGTCTGTGGACACATGTAAAATAAACATGAAACTCTGCTTCTGTTCACATCTGCCTCTGGTCATTTCGGGAATGCTCGTCTGCGGGGCTGCTGCTGTACAGCAAAGAGCCAGGGCCCACCTCCTGCTTCAGTCCAGTCTGTTCGGGAGGATGTAAACACCTGTAGGATCTAAAGCACCTGTGCGAACCTGGCCCAGTCCCTGGCCACGTGGAGTGTCAGTTACAGCAGAATTCAAGTTGTGCCTCTCGGTGACATTTCCTTTACTCCCAAGTCCGCCCCCCACCCTGTAATGACTTCTTGGTGTGCCTGGTTGGGTTCCACTGGGGACAGGTGGGTGACTCAAGGTTGGCTCCCAGGAAACATTTGGGTGCGTTACCACCTGGCACCCAAGCAGCTGAGGTCTGGCTTTGCCGTATAGCACGGTTCTGCGGATGCAATCCATCCTCCCAGAGCGGCTCGCACTGTCCTTGAAGGCATGGCTGACTGGATCCAATCCGTGCTTGCTCAGTTGGAACAGAAACAGTGACCTTAAGGGGCAAAGGTCATCCTCTGTCAGGTCTTCTTCCCTGCCGACGACACCTGAGGATAGGGACACCTGGCTTTAGAGCCTCAGCCCTGGAGGAGGGAGCTACCACTGGGAGCCCCCTCTACCTCCTAAGGGACCGGCCAGGTTAGAGCGCACAGAGACCTGTCCGTGCCCCATCTTCAGCCTTGGGCAGGCACGGAGGAAGATGGACTGTGTGGCCGTGGGGTCCAGGCAGCACTCACATCACTAAAAGATTGCCTACTTCACATTCAGAGTGGCCCTTCACTTGTCCCTGACCGGGGTGGGGAGGGGCCACTATGTTGTGAAAGGCACTGTTTATACCTGCAGACTGGTTTTACTTATCAGCATAAATGTATACAGAAAATGCATTTCGTAGATCCCACCTGCTTTCAGCATGTCGCTTCCTTACAACATAGCACCCCAAATCATCCTCGGATTGCTACGACCCAGAGAGGATGGGAGGGCCTTGTGACCAGTGTGTGAGAACTAGCCTCCAGTTTTCACAAACCTGTGAGGCTCCTTAGACCTAGGATCTTCTGCAGGTCAGGGTGATACCTGAGCACACGGGAGAGCCTTTGGTGAGCCAGTGATCATCAGGGCTTTAATACTTGTGACAACTGATGACAAGTGAGACCTGGCCATCCTTCTCACTCACTATTGTATTTCAGGTGCCCTCTGGTCCCTTTCTTCCAGAGTACAAGAGGGGAAATGAACTCATTTTGTTACATGCATATACAGATCCTCTAGCACCCCCCCCCCCCCCCCCCGCAGCCACTCACCACTGTTAACTGTCCATTTTTATCCTTATAGACCTGGTCTTCCACTCCAGTCTCAAAAACTATTGTGCCTTCTTTCCCAGGACTGATGTAAAACTGTAAACTTGAAATACATCGAGTGATAAATTACTGTCGTGCTCTTTAGCCTGCGAAGGAAACTCCTTTGGCAAGCTCTCCTAGCCAGATGTTTGAATTCCTGCTCTATCCCACCGTTACTACATTCTCACCGTTGGGTACCTGTGTGCTTCTGTAGTCTCTCAGCTCAGCAGTTCGCCTCTCTAAAGGGCCGTCTGATGCATAACGGCCTGCATGGCTCCTGCTGACGACCCCAGCTGCCCAGGGATTCCTCCAAGTTCCATCAGAGCAGATGCACTTTTAAGAGTACACACTCCCTCCCACCCTCCCTGCAAATTCACCCCCTTAGGTGGTAAAAGCTGGGGCAGAGAGCAGTCCCCTGTCCGGGAGCAGCTGGCTCGAAAGGGCTTTGGGAGCACAGCAGTAGGTTGCCGTGGGCACTCGGGCCGAGGACAGGAGTCCTCCACACGGTCTCACCACCAGCCTTGGGCCTCCACCTCCAGCATGCTGGGTAACCCGACCTCAGCTGGCCTTGCTTGGGGATTGAACAGCTAAGGGGCTGCTCCAGCGCTCTGAGAGAATTGACCGTTCTCTCTTAGTGCCAGTTCTTACACCCCCCAAAACACGAGCCCTTCTGCTAGCCATTCAGTCCATCGGCACCTGTAGGGCCATATCTGGGCTTCTAGACAGGCATCCCCCCACAGCAGGGGCAGAACTGCACCTCTGGGCACACTGGGAAAGTAAGAAACATCGGCACCCTCTCTGAAAACTGAAGAAGACAATGGCTTCCTGAGGTCAGCAATACTGACTTCTGTGTGTACCCTGAGCCCAAGATCAGGATGGAAAAAGGAATGTTATTTGCTACAGAGGCAAGAGGAGTCTCTGGAGTCCCCTAGTCCCCATTGGAGGGCCCCCCCCCCCCCCCGCATCTTTATGCAGGTGGGACTCATGCTGGCAGCCTTGGAACGGTGAGTAAGCCCCTACCTTCCTTGAACAACCCGGACGGCATGTTCCTTCTTAATCAGCATGGCCAGTTTAGTGGCGACCTCAAATATGTGCTCACACTGCAGAATGGCATCCCCCTGTGGAGACAGGTGGCAGAGGGTTTAGGTCGAGTGGTTTGAATATGGAGGTTCCACAGGGTTCGACTTAGTTTCAGCCACAACAGCTCGCTGGGGCCAGAAGCTGCAGCTACCTTTTGCTGTTTGTCCCCCGGTGAAACGTGAAGGACCAGGATTCCATCGCTCAGGCTGCTAGTGGAGACCCCTTAGGAGAGATCCAGAGTTCGGCATTAATAAAGAAGACGGGGCCTGGGGAGATGGCCTAGCATGAGGACCTTTGTTTGGGTACCCAGCACCCACGTAAAAGTGAGACAGTGAAGTCACCTGTAACCCCAGCATTGGGGGCGCGGGGGCGGGTCAGTTAGGTGCATTCACTGAGCCCTACAGCGCAGTGACCCCATCCCAGAACATGAGAGACTCAGACACCGCTCAGACCGCTCACCCACCTCTTAGGGCTGAGTACTCAATCTTCTGCTTGATTCTGGAAAGTTCCACCACGTACGCTGCCCTTGGAGTGAGGAGGAGTTGCCGCTGACGGGCCTTGAAGCCTTTCCTGTCGTACTTGATGACCGGGACACCATACTGCAAGGTGGTTGGTGTCACCAGGAGGGGAAGGCCACCTCACCCGAGGGCAGGGGACAGCCTCTCCTGGAATCCAGTGGCGCTGTCTCAGGCACTCAGACTGACTCAGCTTTTGTATTAACGCCTTTGCTTTGCTGTTCTGGAAGATTTCGATCCTGAGTTCTACCTTACGACTCAGCCCTCCGAGGAAACTGAGGCTGCGGCTCCAGCCTCCCAGACCTGCTCTGAGAGGCCAGCAGAGAGGAGAGCATTTGTGCCTCCTGGGTTTTCATAGTCAGGGGGGATCTCCATTCTCTCGTGTTTTTCCAGAACCAAGCAGGCGAGAGCAGCCACCAAACACATGAGCAAGGGCCTCTCATCCCCCTCAGCCACCCCACAAAGCCACATGATGATTAGAACCCGCCTAGGAACTCCTGGTGGCTGTGTTGAGAGACGAGTGTCTGTACTGGCCCCTCACCAATATGGTGTTTCAAGCAAACCAAGATGGTTTGGGGGCTGGCAGAATGCAGGAATGGCAGTAGACCTCTGTTGGCAAACGCCACCTGGTAATCTTAATGCCCAGCGTGGCAGTGGGGGGCCCCAGCGAACCCAGCCGCACCCCTGTGTTGAAACGGCATTTCTAGACACTCACGGGGAGAACACGCCCCGGCCTCAGACATAAGAAAGGTCTTGGTGGAGGCCGCACGCAAGGTGGGTGTACCTGGATTTTCTCACTGCCGAGCAGTTGAAGCACTTTGGGATTTATGTCGCTTTCATCTGGGGAAGGAACCAGAACAGCAGGAGTGTCACCAGGAAGACCTGCCCCCTGCTGGGTCTGTGCTCCTTTCGTGACTTGTCCGACAGCACACTTACCCAGCCGGCTGCTGGCAAAGGGTTGGTTTAGGCTGTCTGCGTAGCCCGCCTTCTTCCCCTTGAATATTTCACTCGTGACCACCTTTTGCTGCATCTAGTAACAGATAGTTCAGAGCATAGAGTAAGGCGGCCCTGGGCTGTTTTCAGACACGAGTCTTGTTACAAATGCCCTACAGCTTACACTGGTGAAGCGTGGGCTGATACTTTTGTGGGTACCCTTACTCATACTGGTTCCTCAGGGTGGAGGTTTCGGAGCTTCAGGGAGTATGGTGGTTTGAAAGAAAATGGACCCCCAAAAGGTGTGGTACTATTAGGAGGTGTGGTCCTGTTGGAGGAAGTGTGTCATCACTGTGGAGGTGGGTTTTGAGGTCTCATATATGCTCAAGCCACACCCAGTGAGACAGACCACTTCCTGTTGCCTACCTATCAAGCTGTGGAACTCTCAGCTCTAGCACGTCTGCCTGCATGCCACCATGTCGCACCATGGTGATAATGAACTAAACCTCTGAAAATGAAAGCCACCCCAATTAAATGTTTTTCTTTTACAAGAGTGACCTTGGTCATGATGTCTCTTCACAGCAATAGAAACTCTTAAGAGCATCTCTCTCTAGACCAGAACTCTGCAACTCCAGCCCAGAGGCAGTTGTGGCCTGCTGCATGTATTTGTAACTAAAGCTTTGTTGGCACATAGCTATGGCATTTACGTATATGTGTGTGTGATGGCTTCCTGCTACAGCAAGAAAGCAGAGGAGCCACAGGGCATATGGCCCAGGGAGCCTCAAAGATTGACTCGGCAGCCCTTCACAGAAAGGATGATGGGTAAGAGTCCTCTAGCATACACAGGCAGTCCTGCCTTGTGCAGTACAGGGGCCATCTGGATTCTGTTCCCATGGTAACAACAAGGGATGCTAATTGTAGCAGCTGATACTTCTCAACTCCTCTATAAGTCATGGGAGTAGTGTGGCCCTTGGCTCAGAGGTGGACGGTAAACATCGACCTTAGTACTGATAATTTGACTTGCAAGGCTGGGCCCCACCACCATGCAGATGCCATGCCCTTCTGTCCTACCATGGCTTTCCTCTCGGCGGAGACTCCCCGGCAGTACTTCCGAACAAGGTTCCTCACGCACAGCTTCCGGAGCAGATTCGAAGCCTGTGGGGAGAACACACTCCTTTCCCACCCACCTCCCTCCCTGCCTGCCTGCCTTGGGCTGTGGTGACCCACGTGGCAGCTTTTAAGACCGGACATGGCGGTATGATTTTAGTGAGACATCAGAATCTTTCACTCAAGGCCGGTCGTTCCCCGCTGGTCCGCCTCCAGCAGGTCAGCACTACCGAACTAGATTTTGCTAACTTGAGGAGAACCACTAAAGGGGAGGCTGAGAGACTAAGTCTTACAGAGTGGAGCTGCGGTGGAGGACAGGAATCTTACACTAGCTGCCACTGTAGTCTACAGCAGCAGTTCTCAACCTGTGGGTCATGACCCCTTTGTGAAAGGGTCGTTCAACCCCCTCCCCCAGAGATTGCACGTCAGATATCCTGCATATTTACATTATGACTCATAACAGCAAAATTACAGTTATGAAGTAGCAACACACATAATTTTATGGTTGGGTGTCCCCGAAATATGAACTGATTGAAGGGTCACAGCATTAGGGAGGTTGAGAACCACTGTTCTAGAACATTCTTTGTGGAGCCCATGGCAATCACTTAGCTTCAAGACTGCTACAGCATGGTTGGAAACCATTCAGAGTACGCTGTCACATGTGTGTAATCTCATTGCCTGGGAGGCTGAGGCAGGAAGGTTACAAGTTCAAGGCCAGCCTGGGCTATATAGTAAGTCCCCATGTATTTGAAAAGACTCTGTCTGAACAAGTGTCTGTTGGATTTATAACCCCACTGATGAATTCTGAGGCATACCATTTATTCTGAGAGCTTTGAAAAGCAGCCCTCTCGAGCCAAAGGGAGAGAGCAGAGGCACACAGCAGGTATGATCTCAGAGCCCCATCATCTGCAGCGACACCAGCCCGCTTTAGACTTACATTTTCCAGGATGCCCGGAGGCCTCAGCCAGCTCTTGTCCAGGACACTCTTTGGCACATGGTAGCGAAGATTCAAGATGTAATTCTTCCTGACGAGCACTACAAACTCCTCATTGTCAGGGCAAAGGGGTTTGTCACGGTTGATGAAGCCCTTGACGAACCTTAAGAGGGAAGTGTAAAAGGTGGTTTACACAGCCACACAGGCCAGGGACCGGTGACGTGGCCCCCCACCCCGCCACACCTGCCCCAGCGGCGTGTTCTGGGCCACCCACACCGCCTTCTGTTCTAACTAGCTGGAGTTAGTTGCCAGTTAAAAAATGAGCAGCATGACATAAAAGCCAGACTTCAGTTCTCCCTGAAGAGGAAGGCTGGCCACGCTGGCTGGGCTCATCTCCACTGGGCAGATCGGTGACAGATGGCCGCCTGATGGGCTGCTGTCCCCACAGCACCTTGTCCGAGCCCAGCTTGCTCACTTTGCCTGCCTGGCTCTGGAAGTCATCTGACTGAGGGATATCACAACACTCAGCTGAGCTGTGACAGCTGGGATTCCCAGCATGCTCTGAGGGCAGACCTTTCTGTACAAACCAAAACCACAGCTGGAGAGATGGCGAAGTGCACTTGGTGCTCAGTCACAGGGCTGAAGTTCGGATCCCAGCACCCACAGCAGGCGGCTCACAGATACCTCTCACTCCAGCTCCAGAGATCCAGGGCTCTCCTGGTATGCACTCACACCATTTACATATGCACACACCCCTACCCTTAAAAACAATCACAGAAAGCCAGGCAGTGGTGGCAGACCCCTTTAATCCCAGTACTGGGAGGCAGAGGCAGGAGGATCTCTGAGTTCGAGGCCAGCCTGGTCTACAGAGTAAGTTCCAGGACAGGTAGGGCTACACAGAGAAACCCTGTCTCGAAAAACAAAACCCACAGAAACCCCACCAAGCCCATGACTACTGCAGCATGCTGGTCCCCGTCACACTGAGACCTTACCTCCGGATGATCTGCACAGCCCACCTCCTCCTCTTGATCTCCCTGCGAGCCAGGGCTCCACGCCAGTGGGCTTCTAACTTGGTGGCTGAAAAGAGTCCACTACTGGCATTAGAAAGTGGGACGAGGGCTGGAGAGATGGCTCTGAGGTTAAGAGCACTGGCTGCTCTTTCAAAGGTCCTGAGTTCAATTCCCAGCACCCACATGGTGGCTCACAACCATCTGTAATGAGATCTGGTGCCCTCTTCTGACCTGCAAGCATACATGCTGTATACTAAATAAATAAATAAATCTTAAAAAAAAAAAGAAAGAAAAGAAAAAAGAAAAAGAAAGTGGGACGATCATGCAGAAATACGGAAGGCTTTTCCAGAAGGATCCGTCCACTCAGCACGTGTCTGCCCACCTGAGGACTCTGCTGGTCCCAGAGGTGCAAAGTGGGGTGCACCCTGTCATGTCATGTCTGCTGCTCAGAGCAGGGTGACAGCAGAGACTGAGAGAACCTTTGTGGGAGCAGAAAGTTCCAGGAGGGACGGTCCTGAGGTCCCTGCTGGGGACTACGGACTAGTCTTAGCCCCATGTTTAGTTTCTCGAACCCAGTGCCGACTTTCAATTGCCACATTCAAAGATGGATTCGTAAACAAATGGGGACATGAAAAATTAGGGTCTGGTGTGTGTGTGTGTGTGTGTGTGTGTGTGTGTGTGTGTGTGTGTGTGGTGTGTGTATCTGGATTTTCAAAATGCCTTTCTTCCCCGGGTCAGCAGTTTCTATTGGAGGTAACACTCCAGCACTCAGGGCCCAGGGCTGGCAGACCGTGATCTAAAGACCAGCTGCCCATTCATACAAAGTTTTACTGTGATATACAGTTAAATCTGCTCATTTACATACTGCCTACAGCAATTCTGAGTCAGCAGCAGCAGACTTGAGTAACTGTGGAGAATGTACGACCCACAGATTGAAAATATTCCTGGCTTCCACAAGCACACATGAGCACAAGTACCTGACACATTATTTACATGTAAAATTATTGTTGGAGGTTTTTGCTCCTTGGGGGGGGGGGTGCCACCCAGCTACCAAATAAATCACTCGTGGCGGGCTTATTCTTACTTACGAATGCCCAGCTTTAGCTTCGCTTAGTTTCTAGCCAGCTTTCCTTAACTTACTCCGTCTACCTTTTCCCTCTGGGCTTTTCCCATTCTCTGACTTCCGTAAATTTTACTCTTACTCCGTGGCTTGCTGTGTAGCTGGGTCGCTGGCCCCTGGGTGGCTGCTAGACCTTCCATCTCTTCTCCCAGTTTTCTCCTATGTATACTCTCTGCCCGCCAGCCCCGCCTATCCTTTCTCCTGCCTCGCTATTGGCCAGTTCTCTATTAGACCATCAGGTGTTCTAGACAGGTACAGTAACACAGCTTCACAGATTTGAATAAATGCAACATCAAGACAACACACTTTAAAATGTTCTACTACATAAAATCTGCATGGAACAAGTGTAGGCCATATGCCATGATTGCAGAATTAGGTCTAAGCCAGCCCCAGACAAGGGTGTGGGGATGGGGTGGGCAGAGGGGAGGGTGTGGGGATGGGGTGGGCAGAGGGGAGGGTGTGGGGATGGGGTGGGCAGAGGGGAGTGTGTGGGGATGGGGTGGGCAGAGGAAGGCTCGTCCCCCACTTTTCTACCCACTCCTCACCTGCTTGTCTCTTCCTCACATATTCCCTCCTTCGTAGGCAGCCTTTGTATGTGGCTTGGATTCTTGAAACTTAAAATAAAACAAAAGTTTTGGTGAATCGGCTTCTGTGTCTGTGATCATGATTTCCAGAAGCAGGAAGGACCGACCCCCAGAGAGGGCCCCCCAGAGCCTGCAGTGAGCGGTTCTCGGTGCTGAGTGTGGAAAGACGAGCAGCTGGTCCCACTGGGCCTGGCTCCCCATATGGTTCTCTTTCCTTCCATGGGGTGAGGAAGAGGTGGCGCAGGGTAACAGTGCCCAGTTCATCCTCACAACCCATCCACAGGACGGCAGGACATCGACACATCTCAAAAGGAAGCACACCGGCTCAGATACAGATGTCTAACATCCTCAAGGGGATGCCACACTGAGCAGTGTGAACCCCAGGACACCCCTCAACTCTAGCCCTCATCACCCTCTCCACATAGTGAAAGGTCCCACCAGAGGCCAAGTTCACGAAGAGCCTCGCACACCAGCACAGCCTCTAGGAAGTGGCTGATCCAAATCCCTGGAGCCTGGCTAAGCCAGTGCCGGCATCTCAGCCAGGTTGGTGGCCATGAGTGGCTCAGTGGTGTAGCGTGTGTAATGGTCAAACATTAAAACCAGACTGGCCCAGGTTCAATCCCGGCTCTGCTGCAGACCGGCCATGTATTCAGCAGTTTACCGGGATCTCTGTGTCTCAGCACCACTGAACGAGAAGTGGGAGCAGCAGAGCCTACCCACAGGTTTGGTCTGGGAATACGGCTGTTGGACTTGGTGCACATGGCACAGAGCAAGGACCCCTCAGCTGCTTGGTGTGCACAATGCTCAGGCCACCTTAGATTTCCAGTGAGAGAAGTACCCGGTCCCCCATCCAAATCCTGCCATTTGCCATTCACAAAAACGCCGTGGACGTTGAAGGCACGGCTGTTGCCATCAGATACTTGAAAGAAGTGAAGCCTGGACTGAGGGGGCGGGTCTCCCGTGACTTTACACTTCGGTGTGCCTCAAGGGTGCAATCATAGAATGAGACACCCTGGACATGTAACATGTCTACACCTGCCCTCGGGGCCCATCAGTCCAGAGGCGTCCCATCACAATCCCGCAACCCCACGCTTTATCCCTGGTTCTTAAGTGAGGTCTTTGAACACATCAGACACCCATGTTCGAGGTTTCTCTTCCCCCTCTCCCTGGTTAAACTTGTTCGTTTCTCTTGAAAGTAGGACAGAAAGAAAATCATACCTAATTGGTGTTTACTAAATTCAAAGGCATCTTCGGTAGCAAACAGGGTTCTGGGGAAGCGAATGAATATTTTGGTTCTAGCAAAAGCAAAAAGAAACATGTAAAAATTATTGATTGGTCAGTTGCCCCCCACGGATGGTTGGGGGGTGTCCTGTCCCCCAGCGCACGTCCAATCAGAACTCTAGAAGGTGACTGTGGGGAGTGGCCGTTCCTCGGATGTGATTAATGTAGGGGTGGAGGGGAGACAGTAGGTTAGAGGAGGTCCTAAATCCAGGTCAGTATCCTTTATAAGAGCTAAAAAAGGACACGGGACCAAGCAGGGAGGTGTGGTGCCGTCGGCTAAGGAAGGCCAGGAGCCTGCTGGAGCTTCCAGACGTGGTGATGGCCCTCCAGATGGAGCCTGGCCTGCCCATGCCCTGATAGTGGACCCTGAGCTCTGAGAGAATGCATTTCTGCTCTGGTGACTTTTTTATTTTTATTTATTTATTTATTTATTTAGGTTTTGCGAGACAGGATTTCTCTGTGTAGCTTTGGAGCTTGTCCTAGAATTCACTCTGTAGACCAGGCTGGCCTCGAACTCACAGAGATCCGCCTGCCTCTGCCTCCCGAGTGCTGGGGTTAAAGGCATGCACTGGTGATTTTTTTATGTAGCCCTTGAGAGTGAATCCACCATGCTACCCGAAGTTGCTTACAGTTATGCTTCTGGGCCTTCAGGAGGGATAATAAGGGGCACTAACTACACAGTACCTTGTGCTGGAGACGTCCCAGAGCAGCTACTGGGAGTGAGGGCCAGCACACTATGCCCTGTGATACCAATTCCAGGGTTATAGAATGGGGATAGATGTGGGTGGCCCTCTCAGGGATGTGGATGGATTAATGAAGCTGAGAGAGAGATACCAGCTGGGCCGGAGCTGGCAGATAGCTCACTGGTAGATCCAGGGGCAGGGATCCCTGAAGCAGGCAGGCCCTGCTGTGTAAGAACTGGTCCTCTTGAGGCTTGTACACAGTTCTTTGCAGCCACACTAGCTGTGACCAGAGTGACCAACAGTAAAGACCCAAGCCATCCTGGCTAATCTGAGTGAGTGCCCGAAAGTGTTCAACACATGGGGAAGATCTCTGCTCCGGATACTGGATCTTAGAGTGGTACCCGGCGTTCTAGAATGCCATTCTGGGATGCTAAGAGTGAAGCAAGATGAAGTTAGCTCTCTGGGAGATGCTGAGCGGCAGGAGAAGCTCAGCCAGTGCAGGCGGGGCCCTACCCTGCCCCCTCTTTATTTCGGCTAAGGAAGGCCAGGAGCCTGCTGGAGCTTCCAGACGTGGTGAAGGCCCTCCAGACGGAGCCTGGCCTGCCCATGCCCTGATAGTGGACCCTGAGCTCTGAGAGAATGCATTTCTGCTCTGGTGACTTTTATTTATTTATTTATTTATTTATTTATTTATTTATTTATTTATTTATT
>CABHPH010159988.1:28921-72623 GCA_902168325.1 Peromyscus nudipes | reverse complement strand
CGAGACAGGATTTCTCTGTGTAGCTTTGGAGCCTGTCCTAGAACTCACTCTGTAGACCAGGCTTACAACACCTGACTTCTTTTCGACCACTGATTCTCACTGGAACCACTCAGCTACTTAAACTTAGTGGGTAGCAGAACTGGCTTGCAAACAGTCTCCAAAAAAAACTGAGACAATACCAGCCATGTCCAACTCTTGGACTGCGTGCAGCCATGGACGGCTGTGAGTAAGAATTTTTTTTTCCATTTCAATGGAGCAGTTCTCGGTGAGAACTTTGTAGACGGCAGCACTGTACCTCCATGTCGAAGGCTGGACACGCCTGATCCACGCAGATTAGCACATGGAATCTTTGAGCACAGGGGAGAGACAGTTTGGGGGTTTCCCGGCCACTTACTTTCCTAACTTGTAGTCCTGAGGTTGGTAGCCGATATACTTGATCAGCCGCTCGACGCCCTCTCCTGGGGGTCCGTGCCAGTGTGGCCAGGTGTCTGGGCACAAAGACTTGTACCTGCCGGGAATGGAGGAGGACATACAGAAGCCATCAGGACACCCTGCCCTGCCCTCCACAACACCCCCAGAGGTCTCCTGGACCCCTTGTAGTGTACTAGCCACTCAGAGTGCAATTGCCTCAGCAATGTATAGAGGGCATGAGAGAAATGAGGAAGTGTTTGTCCCAGCAGCGCCATCGCTGGGCCCTCAGCCAGATGACTCAGTATATGTATATATCCAAGAGCTGCACCCATGTCCACATTGCCTTGTACAGATTGTTCATAACAGCCCAAAGTGGGGCAGCTTCGCTGTGTATCAGTGGGTGGCTGGACAGGTAACAGATGTGCTCACACACAGGAAATAAAACTGCCATGCTTGGGACTCGAGGATTTCATGTGAGTTTGTGTGCATGAGTGTGTACACAAGTGTAGTTTGCAAGTGTGTGGGCACAAGAGGGCATGGGTATGTATGCACTGTGTGTGTGTGTGTGTGTGTGTGTGTGTGTGTGTGTGTGTGTGTGTATGTATGTATGCGCGCCCAAGAGTGCATTGTCATCGTTGTGGATCGGTCATGTGCTGCCAATCACCAAAGCCACGGTGGGTATGGCACTAATAAATACCTGACACTTTAACTCCTGCTGTGGGTAAGGGTCACAGCTGTGAGGCTCAGGAACATTCTGACCTGATTCTGACCTGTCCGGGCGTTTTGACGCCAGTTCTTCTACGGCACCTTCATCATTGTACCCGCTGCCCTTCACAGCCTAGCACATGGGCACTAACACTTAGAGGTCTGGATAGTGCACCCTGGGTGCCCAGCAGGTCTGTGTTCCCAGACTCTCCCCCAGACTGCAGGAAGTTGAGTTAGGGCTTAGAGAACTCAATAGAAGATGAGAAACTGGGTCCTGGTTTTATAGGAGAACAAATGTTAGTGTCTTTTTAATTCACAGCTCTCACACTTCAGATCTGATCCCAGCTCCCTAGGGAATGCCATCTGATTGGCCACACTGTCTCCAGGAGACCAGCTCCAAGGGCTGGGGCTCAAAGCGAACCTCACCTTTGCAGGAAATGCTCATACTTGCGCCTGTAGGCGAAGCCCGCCCTCCGCACACGCAGGTGCTCCATTAGCCCCAAGTACTTGATCTGATGGCTGATGAGGAAGTCGTCAAACTTGCCTTTGGAGAAATAGAAGAGTGACAGAAAAGCTGCCTCAGCAGAACTAACCCAAGGCTGCAGGCTGCTGCTCCAGACTGGGTCTAGCCACAGAAACCTGTTATCAGGCCTCAGCTGTGTTTCTTAGGTGGAGGGAGTTGGTAGGGAATTCTAGTTTCTCCTGATAAAACCACCCCGAGGTCTGCTAACGCAGCCCGGAATGTCACGTGTCAACAACTGTCTGAAGGTGACTGTCACCTCTCTAGGGAGAACACACTCCAGGCCCCGTCACCTTACGCATGTTCCGTTCACGAGCGCACCGGCTGCCAGGGCTCTGCGTGGAGAGCTTAGACAGTGCCCGACAGTCGCAGACCGTTGCGGACGGTTATTCACAGCTACAGAGAACTCTGCTGCCATCTGCCACCTTGCTTCAGGTCACCTTGGACACCTCCCTGGCATCACCAGGCTCTGAGCGGTGCTTATCTCCTCTGGACCATCAGGGACACCCTTCTCAACATGTCTGTCATCTACTGTTCTTTTTCTTTCCCCCGCCCTACCCCGCCTGCTTCTGCTTCCTGTGTGCTGGGATTAAAGGTGTGCTATCATGTCCAGCTCAGAAGAGATGCTCGTACACACACACTTGTAGGTCAGGGGACAACCTCAAGTGTTAGTCCTCACTTCCTGTCTTGTTTCAGATAGGATCTCGTTTGCTGTGTGCACTGGGAGACCAGGCTAGCCCACGAGCTTCCATGGATTCTGTCTCAGCCTCCCATCCCGTCTCTCCATAAGAGCACTGCCATTACAGACAGGGATCACCCTGTCTGGCTTTAGGTGGGTGCTGGGGATTTGAACTCAGATCCTCACCCTTGCAAGGCAAGCACTTCACCCCGAGCCATACCCCGGCCTCCTTCTATGGTTTGAGAAGGACAAGAGTTTGTGTTCAGGGACGAGGCTGTGGTGGCTAAGGCTCTTTACCATGCCTCCCCCTCAACCGCTTTGCTCCCCCATCCTGAGCTCTGGGCTCAGGGAACGTGACTCACTGGGCTCCTTCCTCTCGTTGGGCTTGATGCAGCGGATGTACGAAGGCTCCTTGGAGATGAGAAGTTCCAGGAGGCTACTCAGGCTGTTCTTAAACTGAGTCCCCACCTGTGTGGTGAGAACACACCGAGTACACACCCTGCTTCTGGCTGAACTTTGGAGACAGAGCACGGCGTGAGGCTCCAGCCCCCAGGCCTGAACTCTGCCTGTTAGTTTTGCCCTCTGACTGGAGGCTGTGGATGCCCTGTTCTGGGAAGGTTTTCCTAATGAAGAGAGAGTGGATGAAACACAGAAATGTGGAGAGAGAGGCCGGGGATGTTGCTCAGGGAGAGTGCTGTGCCTGGGAAGCTAGGTTCCCTGCTCAGGCGAACATCCACCCAGCCTTCTCACCCAGGAGTATAGCCACAGTGTAATGACTGGGGTCTGAGATGTCCCTCAAAGGCCCATGTCCTAAAGCCATGGGTCCTGTGCAGCAGCTTTGACAGTGATTGGAGATCTCCAACTTCACTGAAAGACAGATTCAGTGGGTGCTGGGGTTGGTTGGGTCTTTAGGAGGAGCATGGGTTCTTTAAAAGGCGGGGCCTCGTCAGAGGAAATAAGTTACTGAAGTTTTCTTTTGAAGGATACATTTTCCCCCAATCCTTTTTGTGTGCTCCACACACCTTCCCTGCCGTGGTGTGCCATGCCACCCACAACAAGAAGCCATGGGAGTGCAATCTCTAAAGACCGGAACCGAATCAACTTTTAAGCTGTTTTCCTCAAGGATTCTGTCGCAGTGCGGAGAAAGCTGACTCACACATGCAGACACCTCACCTCACGGAGCCAGCCACCACTGGGTCCAGTCCCCTCTGTCTCCTCCCCCAGGTCTCCTAGTCCCTTCTTTATCTGGTGATATTTTTCTCACATTCTCTCCCTCCCAGACTGTAAGCCCCTTGAGGGCAGGGAACCCCCAGCCCGGCACAGTGAAACAGTGAATGTCTGCAACGGGATGAACTGATACAAAGCCTAACACACACGTTTTGTAGTTATCTGTTAATGGTAAGGGGAGAGAGGGTGGCTTCAGAGGGGCAGGTATGGAGTGGTCACTGTCTCCTGTGACTTTTGTTCCCATGCCAAATTCACACCAGCCTCTCTCTGGGCTCACCGTGGGTGGCCGCCTCCGGTTTTCAAGCTCGGCCACCAGGAAACACTCCCTCAGGATGCTGTTCTTGGACCCGCACAGCACCTGTGTGAAGAGGGCCGGCCTTGAGCTCGCTGCTCTGGGAATCACTAGAGGCCCGGAGACAGCAGAGCCACCAGCTCCTGGGCTCTTGGAAACATTCCTCGCTATAATAGAGTGGGAAGAAGGACAAATGGGGAGAGGGGCTGGGGCCGGGGGCCGGCTCGCCTCTGCACGTGAGACCCTGGGTTCCACGCTCAACATCGCCAAAGAGCACACTAGGAGCAGATGTTCAGATGCTGCAGCCCTTGCCTGTGGACTTGCGGATGTATCTAGTTTTCTCTAACATGATGACGCAAGTGTTGTCCCCAGCCCAGCTTAGTGCTATGGAACCAACCAACCTGAGGACAATCAGGAGGAGGGTGGGAGTGAGGGACCACAAGGTGCAGCGCACTGCAGTGCAGGGGGAAGACACGGGGGGTGTGTGTGGGGGGGTGTCACACAGCCTGGCCTCAGCCGTCTGGAGGTGGGGGGACTCAGAAACCAGCAGATGCTGGCTTTCAGGGGACGGACATGGTGGCATGAAGCCAAACCCTAGGCTTTGCATTATCTGGTCCTGCTCCATCAGTTTTCAAAATCATCTGTTATAAGGAAAGTGCACGCCCCTTCTATTCTTGTTTAGAGATGGTGCCTGGTGCCTTGCACATGCTCAGTCCGAGCCCCAGCCTGTCTCTGTTTCCTGTTTTCCGCCTCTTCTCATCTTTGACTTTTTTTTTCTTTCTTTTAGACAGTTTCACTAGATCGCCCAGGCTGGCCTTAAACTCAAGATCCTCCCATCCCCCGCCCCTTGAGTGCTGGGGTTACTGGTGTGTGCCACCACATCTGGAAGAAGTCCTTAATTTAATAAAATTAAGACTATACTTATACTTTTTTTGTTTGTTTAGTTTTTCAAGACAGAATTTCTCTGTGTAGCCCTGGCTGTCCTGGAACTCATTCTGTAGACCAAGCTGGCCTTGAATTCACAGAAATCTGCCTGCTTCTGCCTCCCAGTGCTGGGATTAAAGGCGTGTGCCGTTACCATCCAGCTGTATTTAAAGAACTTAAAAAGATAAATGTGTCTGACACTTCGGATTCACCTCTTGGGAGAAGCAAGCCAGTCAGCAGCTTTCATCCATAGCTCCTGCCTCTGCTCCTGCTTCAGTTCCTGCCCTGACTTCTCCCAGAGATCACTGTGATCAGGAAGTGTGAGCCAAATAAGCCCTTTCCTCTGCAAGTTGCTTTTGGTTATGGGGTTTATCATAGCAATAGAAAGCTACCTAGAACACCTACACTTCCGGAAGTAACCTCCCAGCAATCATGCTCTGTGAATGAGCCCAATAAACTAATTTTCCAAGTTGAAAAAAAAAAGACCATAAAAAAAAATGTGCTTGTATTTATCTAATAGAATGTCACTCAGCCTTAAAACAGGAAATTCTGTTGGTTTTCTTTTTCCTCTTCCGATCTTTAGTTTTTTTTGACAGGGTTTCTCTGTGTAGCTTTGCGCCTTTCCATGAGCTCACTTGGTAGCCCAGGCTGGCCTCGAACTCACAGAGATCCGCCTGCCTCTGCCTCCCGAGTGCTGGGATTAAAGGTGTGCGCCACCACCGCCCGGCTGTTGGTTTTCTTAAGCAGGGTCTGGTGTGGTCCTGGCTGGCCTCGAACCCCCTGTGTAGCTGAGGAGGACTTCAAACTCCTGGTCCTCTTGCCTCTGCCTCCCGAGTGCTAGGGAGGATTACAGACTGCCCGCAGTCCCAGCTTAGGACATAATGCATGGATAAGAAAGTTCCAGAAATCCAAGAGCCGCCATTGATTTCTGTCATAGGCTAAGCCCTCACCATTAAAACTATGCGGGATGAAGATTCAAACTGACCTCCTTCAGGTGTCTGTAAAGCAGGTCGTTGTTTTTCTCCAAGAATCCTGTTTAAAAAAAAAAAAAAAAGTCCTAGTCAATGCGATGCCACACTGACTGATCGCTAAGACAGATCCTGATGGTGTCTGAGGTTGCATGGGCTTTCCCAGCCCTCTCAATACTTGCTGCAGGCCGCAGGAATATATCATAAGAACTCAGCTGGTTATGGCAAAGTCACTACCTGGAGGGATCAGGGAATTCCTCCAGAGGAAGCCAAATCCCAAGGAGTTTTTGGTGTTACTTGGCTTATTATATATCAGCTGTCTTCTGTTATGAAAGTCATGTGTGCCTTCATAGTTTTTCCTATTGATTTTCCCCTAAGAAGGACTAACAAGTGTAGACTGATCACTCTCTGGACATACACATTCCAGGTATTTGGAGAACAGCCTCAGGAAAGGCTTTCTCTGGAATCAGATTATCTCCCTTAGCCACTTTCAAGGACTACAGGAAACACCACCCAGGTGTGCGCCCAAGTTCCGAGGACTAACAATGATAACAGCCCACATGCAAGTCTCCTGACTTACAGTAAATTCCACAAGGAGACACCGCCTAGGAGAGGTGGACGTTAAGTAATAGCTTTACACAATTTAGCTCGGACCCTCCCTTTATATACCAGGACTTCCAGGGCACAGGACGGAGAAGAGAAAAGAGAATGGAAGAACTAGATGGGTAAGAACTTGAGAGGAACAAACTGAGACAGGGAAGAAGTAGATTGAAGGGCTAGAAGAGAGTACTAGAGGAACAAGATGGAAGATGAGGAAGAGCCAGATGGGGAAGAACAAGATGAGGAAGAACGAGATGAGGAGAGAGAAGGAAATGGAAGAGGAGACAATATGGGAAGGAAAAAGATGTAGGAGAACCTAGAAGGGGCAGAACTAGATGAAGGAATCAAGATAGAACCTAGAGGGGACCACAGACAAGTGTAGAGAGAAGTCAGGCTAGAAATGAGCTAAATATGAGAGCAGAATATAAGCTTGTAACTGACACAGAATAATAAATAATAAAGTATATGGACTAAGGAGTTTCGTGTACATAGATTCATTTCTTCTCATCAAAGATTAATTATCAGCTGGTTGTAGATTCTTCCCGGACCCTGGGAGGGGACTATCGAGGGGCTGGACCCCCCATAGTCCCCGATAAATACTGAGACAGGGGCTGGGTCCCAGCAGTAAGCTGTGAGCTGTGCTGTGTGTTAAGCATGGAGCACCACCCAGGCCTCAACTCACGCTAGGAGCACATCCCTTAACTGTAACAATATATATCAGACAGAGCCAGACGTCGTGGGGGACACACACACCCCTGCATACTCTCAGATCCAGATATCCTGGGAACACCACCTCCACATACCCCCAGACAGAGCCAGACATCATGGGGGACACTCCCCTTCATACCTCCAGGGAGACACCCTCCCTATATAATTCTAGAGTGCCAGTTACTCTAGGGGACAACTTGCCAGGTTGAGAGCCAGGTCCTCAGAGGGAACATTTACAGCAGGCTGATGTGTGAGTTGTGGCTTCGAGTCTAAGTGATCCAGTAGCAATGACCTATGTATGACCCACAGAAACAGGGGAGGGCGCTGAGCCCCAGGGTGGCCAGCTGAGACTATGTGTCTTAGGAAAATCAACCCCACTAAGAAAGGCAAACTCCAGTGGTGTCCTTTTCCACACCCTAGTTGGTTTTTTTGGATTCATTTGTTTGTTGAGACAAAGTCCTACCATGCACCTCTAGCTGACCTGGAACTCGCTACATAGACCAAGCTGGCCTCGAACTTACAGAGATCTGCCTGCCTCTGCCTCCAGAGTGCTGGGATTAAAGGTGTAAGTCGTGATGTCAGGCCTTTCTCCCTTGATTTTTTGATTTTTTGTAAGCTGGGTCTCTTATAGCCTAGGTTGGCATCCAACTCATTATGTAGCTGAACCTCCTGCCTCTACCCAACAAGCATTGAGATTATAGGCATTTATCAGCATGCCTGGTTTACACAGTGCTAAAGACTGAACCCAGAGCTTAACACGTGCTAGGCCACTACTCTACCCACTGAGCCACATCTCCAGCCTGACATCTTTACTTGTATCATTCAAAAACTGGCCTTAAGTGGTACACTCAGGAGTCGTAACACAGGCCTTTGATTCCAACCTTCCCCAGGCCGAGACAGGCAAATCCCTGCAAGTTCCAGGCTAGCTAGGATTATACAGTTAGACCGTGTCTCAAAAACAAACAAAAACCTTCATTGGTTTATGGCTAACCCAGGGATTGCATGACGTAAGTAAAACCAGCCACAAATGGTGGGCGTCAAAAAGCCACATAGAAAATGACTGATAAGCAGCTTCTCAGATGGTGATTGTGAGTTCTCAAAACGATCTTTTTTTTTTTTTTTTTTTTTTTTTTTTTTTTTTTTTGGTTTTACGGGCTGGGGTTTCTCTGTGTAGCTTTGCGCCTTTCCTGGAACTTGCTTTGGAGACCAGGCTGGCCTCAAACTCACAGAGATCCTCCTGCCTCTGCCTCCCGATTAAAGGGATTAAAGGCGTGTGCCACCACCGCCCGGCGAGCCTTTTTATTCTGGTAAAATGCAAGATTCACCACATTGTGGGACTCAGTGGGCGATGACTCTGGGTGACCTGAGTTTGGATCCTCAGCACCCATGTAAAATCCAGCGGTGGTGGCACAAGCCTGTAATCCTAGGACTGAATGAGCAGTGAGCTCCAGGGTCAGTGAGAGCTTGTCTTAAAAAAACGAGGTAGAGGGTGGTTAAGGACCCCTGATGACCTCCTCCAGCCTCCACACGTGCACACACCCACACACGAACACATATACAAAAAGAGACCACGGTAACTAAGTGCACAGTTCAGTACCTTTAAGGTCACCCACGTAGCCATCACCACCTGGGACTTAGTAAATGTTCCAAGGCAAAAACTCTGTACCTGGAACTAGCTGCTCCCCGGCCCGTTGTGTCGCTCCTCACTTGGGCCACACTTTGTGACCGGCTTCTTCTCTTTTGCATCTTGTTCCGGGTCAGAATCTCCCTCCTGTCTAAGGCTGAGCTAAGTTCCATTGTGTATTCAGCATGTTACATTGTTATTTGTCTACGCCTGCGGCTTCCAGCTCCTGGCTATGGTGAATGCTGTTGCCTCACATCTGGGTGGACAAATGCATCTGCACCGTGTACCCCCAATTCTTTTACCCCTACACCCAGAAATGATCAAAGCTCGCTTTTAATAGAACCTGTAGCTCAGGCAGAACTAAGAAGCCCAGTGCAGTTCCTGGCTCTGAGACTCCAGGAGACTCCATGAAGTGCTGTGAGCTCAGGGGGACAATGGCATTCCTCACACCAAACGTGGGACCGTGCCTGCCCCGGGGGTAAACCCAGAGGATGTGAGTGGGGCCCAAGACTCCAGTGTTCGTCACACAGATGAAAATACACAACACAGAGGAGCATGTGTTCCAACCTTTGTAGGCAGATATTAAGGCCTCTCTCAGAAGTACTGACAGGAAGTGTGGATCTTAAGATCGCCTCGGGGGGCTAGGAGCAGAAAGTGACTTCCCTTCCGTCTGTGCGCCCTGTACCAGAGCTGGTTTCTAGCCTCACCTGACTGTCACTTTAATTCTGTAAACAAGATCAGGAGTCATCACAGAGCCAGCCTATTCTTTTAAAAAATGTTCTTGATACTGCTTTGCATTTATTTAAGAAAGAAGAAAACTTAAAATGTATTCTGTTTCTTTAAAAAGATTTGGTTTTTTTTTGAGACATGGTTTCTCTGTGTAACTTTGCTATCCAGAGAAAGGAATATTACTCAGCAGTGAAAAAGAATGGCAACATGGAAGAACCTTGAAACATTATGCTAAATGAGGGAAGTCAGACTCCCAAAGACCACACATGTGATTCTCCAGTGCATGACAGGAAGGCCGTGGACTTAGAAAGTATATTACTTAATTCTCTAGTACTGTGGGGGAGGGGCAGAGGGCGTGGGAAAGGGCAGTGTGTCCAAAATGAAATTGAGTGTACAGTTACACAACTCTGGAATACACTAAAACCCTCGAGTTGCACACGTTAACTACGCTGTGTATGAATACTTATTTAGTTTTTAAAAATTGGTGGTTATATCTAAAATAATAAAACAAGAAAGGCCTTTCGTGTGGCATGCTTGAATGCAACACTAAGGAACTTTGGGGTGGCTACATATAGTATTTCCTTGGAGGACTTGGTGACCGGCGTGCACCTGTGTGGCTGTGACTCACAACCTCCGCCACTCACCTTTGGTACTGTAGGTGACCTCCCCCGCATAGTGCAGAAGGCGGAACTCCAGCCAGCCAATCCTCTTCCAGCCCTTTGGACCAGCCAGCTTCCTGCTGCAAGACACAAACAAGCCACTGGACCCTTTTTCCACCACGGCGGCAAGAATGACAGAGACATCCTGGGCCAGCTGCTCAGGGACATTGCCGTCAGCATTGAAGCTGACTCCATGGAGGCTCCCAGTGAGCCTCGCTCCCTGTGTCTGGCTGTGTATCAGTCCTCACACTTAGAGCCTCCCTTCACACCTAAGCTAGTGAGGAAGAAAAACATGCCTGTGAGAAACATTCAAGTTTTGCTTTTTAAATAAAGTAACCTGGCGCTGGGGGCCTGACCCTGTAGAATACTTGCCCGGCAAGCACAAAGCCTTGGGCTCCCTCAACAGCAACGCAGGGGTTCGGGGTTATTTTTTAATTTTGTGTCAATGGGTGTTTTGCCTGATGTATGTCTGTGCGCCACATTTGTGCCTGGGGCCTGTTGAGGCCAGAAGACGGTGTTGGAAGGTCTGGAACTGGAGTTAGAGACAGGGAACCAAATCGGGTCCCCTGGAAGAGCAACAAGTGCTCTTAACCTCTTCAGCCCCATTTTTTAAAAATAATAATTTAAAAAAAAAGAGGTTGGGTGTGGTAGCACACAACTTTTTTTTGAGTGGGGGGTTTCAAGACAGGGTTTCTCTGTAGCTTTGCTCCTTTCCTGGATCTCGCTCTGTAGCCCAGGCTGGCCTCAAACTCACAAAGATCCGCCTGCTTCTGCCTCCTGAGTGCTGGGATTAAAGGCGTGCGCCACCACCGCCCGGCAGTAGCACACAACTTTAATCCCAGCACTCAGGAGGCAGGAGGATCTTTGTGAGTTTGAGGCCAACCTGGTCTGCATAGTAAGTAAGCTTCAGGCCAGCCAAGGCTACATAGTGAGACCCTGTCTCAAAAATATGGAAGAAGGAAAAGGAGGAGGAGGGGATCTAGTGGGATGGTTCAGTGGGTAAAGGTGCTTGCCACCAAGTCTGATGACCTCAGTTTGAACCCAGGGCCCTGCCTAGTGGAAGGAGAGAACTGACTTCCCCAAGTTGTCCTCTGACCCCCCCCCCCACACACAATGTGGTAAGTGTGTTCATGGGCATTCTCACACACACAAATAAGTAAATTAATATATTTATTTTCAAGAGGTTTGGTAAATAGTTCGTTTGGCAAAATGCTTGCTGCATAAGCATGAGACCCGAGTTTGATTTTTTAGAACCCAGGGTTTAAAAAAAAAAAAAAAAAAGAAAAAGAAAAAAAAAGGCCAAGGTTGATGGCCTGAACCTGTAACCCCAGCCCTGGGGAGTTGGAGACAAGCTGGTCCCTGGAGCTCACAGGCCAGTCAGCCTCACCTAATGGATGGACCCTAGTCCCGGTGAGAGGCCACTTGTGACTGTGCTCAGTCCGTTGGCACTCTCATTCATTTGCATATACAGCTTCATCCACTTGTCTCTCGGGTCTGACAGGTTTACTGCGGATGACAACTTCTGTGGACACTCACAGAGCTGCTGCGTAGGTGTGGTGAGACCCCACGTTGCAGAAGCGAGGCTCAAATGCAGAAGAGGTTGCTCACCTCCGCTTTGCCCACTCAGTCCACGGCCACGCTGGGACAAGGACTCAAAGCCAGGTTTTTGTTTTGTTTTCTTTTGTTTGTTGGTGCTGGGGAATGAATCCAGGTCTCTGACTGACTAGGAACTTGTTCCATAAACCAAGCTGGCCTCGAACTCAGAGATCCTCCTACCTCCGCCTCCCAAGTTTGGGTTTAAGGGAATGCCTACTCCTGGTTCTAGACCCTGTTTACATTTTTCTCTTATTTGTCTCAAAGACTAAGTTAGAATTTGAATTTCCTTTCTGAGTCATTGTGAATGCTTTTGACTGGCATGGGGTTTACGTATAAATGTGAGCATCCAGGGGCTGTAGAGATGACTCAGAGGTTCCCAGCACCTACATAGGATGGCTCACAACCGCCCATAACTCCAACATGTGTGCACATGCATTTGTATGCATGCATGCACGCACGCACACACTCCCTGCTGCACATTCACACTATTTTAGACACAAATCATTTTTCATTTTTATTTTGCTAGTACTGGAATGAAGCTCAGGGCTTTGCACCTGCTGGGTTGAGCTACAGCTGTATGTGGTGGTATTGTGTTCCCCAAAATATTGTGTATGCTAATAAACTTATCTGGGGTCAGAGAACAGGACAGCCACAATATTAAACATAGAGGTTAGGCAGTGGTAGCATAAGCCTTTAATCCTAGCATTCCAGAGACAGAAATCCCTCTGGATCTCTGTGAGTTCAAGGCCACATTGGAAACGGCCAGGCATGGTGAGCCACACCTTTAATCCCAGAAAGCCACACCTTTAATCCCAGGGAGTGGTAGTAGAAAGCAGAAAGGTATATAAGGCGTGAGGACCAGAAACTAGAAGCATTTGGCCTGGAGAAGCGGCCTGGAAAAGCATTTGGCCTGGTTAAGCAGCAGTTCAGCTGAGACCCATTCTGGATGAGGGCTCGGGGCATCCAGTCTGAGGAAGCAAGACCAGCTGAGGATCCAGCGAGGTGAGGTAGCATGGCTTATTCTGTCTCTCTGACCTTCCAATGTTCACCCCAACAACCCGGCTCAGGTTTGATTTTATTAATAAGACCATCTAAGATTCATGCTACAGCTGTATCCCCCAGGGTTTTCTCATTTGTTTCTCCATTTTAAGGTCCTTCAGTGTGGTCCAGGCTGGCCTGAACTCCCGATTCCCTGTCTCAGCCTCCCGAGCACTGGAATGGCAGGGCCGTATCCCTGCATCTGGTGGTTGCTACTGTCCCTAAATTGTTCAGAAGGACCATCTCACACCTGCACCACACATGAAATGTAACCACCACCGAACAAAGCGGGACAGACACTCTACACTTGGAGTTCCCATCAGTCCGATTTCTACTAACAAGGGCAGGCTGTCACATGAGCCGGCTTTCAGGATGCTACTTTTGTGTATGAGGTCACTGTGCTGTGTGTATGCGTGTGTGCGGTGTGGGTGAACATATGTACATGGTTGGCACAAAGTAGACCTGAGGAGGACAGACCCTGCTGTCCTTCTCTGTCACCCTACGCCTTATTCTGTTAGGTAGGCTGGCAGCCAGCAGGCTCTGGCAATTGTCCCTTTGCAGCCCTGGGGTTACGGATGAGTGCAGCCATGCCCAGCTTTTCATGTGGGTGCTGGGATTCGAACTCAGGTCCTCATGCTTGCCCAGCAAATGCTCTCACCCACTGAGCCATCTCTACGGCCCCCAAGTACTTGTGCTTGGACACAGGTCCAAGAGAGACGCCATAGCCCCCTCCCTGCGGGCCAGCCCCCCAGATGAAGTACGCACGTTTGGAAGTGCGCATGCTTGCCCACTTTCTCTTCCAGCTTCTCCAGGAAACTCAAGTCTGTAGCGGGACCTGGACGGATGCATTCTTCATCCTTTCAAAGGAAAAGACGCCTCAGCTGCGCACCGTGGCACATGCCGGCCCAAAGCTAAGTGCGTTTTCTCCAGCAGTGGTTGAAGGTTCTAGATTCAATTCCTGTCACCTCACATGAGACCAGGTGCACCTCTGGGAGGAAGGGGTCACCCGGCCACCACGTGTGCTTGGACCCTGGGGCTGGCTGAGGGAACCTCCACCCCAGAGAGACTGGAAATGCCACACAGTGACTCTCCTGCATCTGGCTTGTCCAGTTTCCTTCCCCATCTCCCTCCTAGCCTTTCCTTTCCAGGCCGGGCTTTGCTGTGTATCCAGGCTGCCTCCAGCTCCTGCTTTAGCCCTCCCAGGGCTGAGAGCATATGTGCTCCACCAGCACAGGGTCCAACCTGTGTCTTTTCCTTCCTTCCCTCCCCCTTCCCTCTCCTTTCTCTTCTCCCTTGCCTTTAGTTGGAATCTCGCCATGTAGCTTGGAGTGGTCTCAAACTCATAATCCTCCTGCCTCAGCCTCCTGAGTGTTGGAACGACAGGCATGTACCACCACACCCCAGTCTGACCCATTTTCCTGTCCCTCCTTCCTCCCTCGCCCCTTAGTTAGTGTCTTAATATGTAGCTCAGGCTGGCCTCAAGCTCATGATTCTGGAATGCTGGGATGGCAGGCAGGCCCCACCATGTTTTGCTCTGGCCATAGTTTTGGACTTCCCAAAGACACTGGATGTTGCCATGACAGCTTATGTAAACACTCTGAACTGGTCATCAAGGGTCAAGAAGAACCCAAGGGTCAAGAAGAACCGCACACACCATGCAGAGGCCTCATAGAGTGAAAGCGGCTGACCCTGAACTAGCGCATTTCTCAGTCCCTGTGTGTGTGCAGTTCCTCAGCAATGATACTACTTCACTGCCCATTGTAAACACTCGCCTGTGTACACACACATATACACACACACACACACACACACACACACACACACACACACACACTTTGAGACATCCCATTCTGTAGCCTAGGCTGTCTTGGAACTTAGTATGTAGTCCAGGCTGGCCTCAAACCCATGGCAATCCGCCTGAGTTGCTGGGGTTACATGGGGCTTCCTCTGCCCCTTTCAAGCCCTGGGAACATGTGTCCATCTGTGGCAGACACCCAGTGTGTGGGGGTCCAGCCCCCACTTTACGACCAGGGTACTCAAGCAAGGAGAAGTGGGAAATATTTAGATAGAAAGAGATAGCTAGACAATGAAGAGAAACACAGGATAGCCTCGGGAGGGCCTGGCTCAAAACCCACCAGCCCCTTCTGTCTCCACTAAAGGGCTTTTAAAAGAATGCCAAGGGGTGGAGCAAAAGACACACACACACACACACCCCCCAGCACAGCCAAGTGCAAACCATCCCAAACACCTGTTGACCATGCACGTGGTCAGCCATCCTCTAATGCAGCCCTGCTGGGTAAAGCAAGCTCAGTCTCACTAGGGCACCTCTGTGGGCTCCCACACCAGTGAAGGAACTGGGCCATTGTTTTCTCACCAGAATAGACATGATCCCTCTGTGTCTCTCTTCGACCAAGTCACAGATGATCTTGTTGTTGAAGTACTGAACAGGTTCCCACTAAAAGGACGAGAGGGAAAAGTTCTCCCAGCATGCACAGGGGCATCCAGGACATTGGTTTGACAGGGATTCTCCAAATACTTTCTCAAAACCTGATTTTCACATCCTACCTGAAGAATTACACTTTGGGAGGCTGGAGAGATGGCTTGGCAGTTAAGAACATTTACAGCTCTCACAGAGGACTCAAGTTTAGTTCCCAGTATGCACATCCTGTGGCTTATAACTGCCTGTAACTGGCTCCAGGGAGCCTGCCCCCTTTTCTGGCCCCCACAGGCACCTGCGCTGAGGTGCCCATACCCACCCAGACACACACAGACACAGCTTAAAATCTTTAAAATTGATGCTTTGGGGGCTAGCAAGATGGCTCGGCGGGTAAAAGTGTTTGCCACACAAGCCTGACACCCTGAGTTCGATCCCTGGAACCCACGTAAAGGTGGAGGAAAGAACCGACTCCAGGAAGTTGTCCTGTGTCCTGACATGTGCACCTACACACACATCATGCAGACGCACACACAAGACCGAAATTTAAAAATCCTTAAATGATACTTTCTAAATATCTCAAGTATCTTCCTAGGGAAGAATTAAAAGTCCTCAATCCCGGAACTATCCAGTGAGATAACACTTCCCAAACGAATGAGGAGGGGTCGGGGTGGAGCTGGGGCTAGAACACCTCACCAGTGTGTTCAAAGCCCTGGGGCCACTGCCAGCCCCGGGCCCTCCTGTCTGTCTGTCCGTCCTTCCCTCCCTCTTCCCCTCTCAGATCCACACACTCACTCAAATGCGTAACCCCGCCCAATGCTTACCTCGATGCCTTCGGATTCATACTCGGCCTGCTCGGCCTTCAGCGTCCTCTCTATCAGCAGCTGCTGCAGTTTCTCGTTGCAGTAATTTATACAGAACTGTTCGAAACTAGAGACGCAGGGGATTTCCATCATGCAGCGAAACATGCAACAGTTGTGCAGCCAGGCCAGGCACAACCAGACCACCTCTTGGTGAGTACACACAGCTCCTATCTACAGAGCGGTCCACTATTAAACGATGGATCAAGTGGGAACAGGGTCAGGTGCTTTATGGCTCTGCTTCCGAGACAGCATTCGAGCGGCCAGGGATGCAGCCTGTGGATGGAGCCCTTGCCTAGTGTGTGAATTGAGGACTGTAGTTCCAGGGTCAGGAAAACTAATTCCAGCTCCTTAACCATGGCGTAGACTCTGACTAAAACCACAAGAGGAAAACACAGCGGGCAGACAGCAGCAGCTCACCCGTTCTTGTCAAAGACTTCGAAGCCGTAGATGTCCAGCAACCCAATCACAGTCTTTTGGGTGAAATCCTAGTGGGGAAAAAAAAAATGCATGCCATTAGCTGCTAGTGCTGTGGCTTGGGTCATCCGTGTAGCTTCCAAAACTTCATTTAAACATTTATTTTTAGTGTGTGTGTCTGCCACCCATTTGCAGGTGTCCACAGAGGCCCAAGGTGTTGGATCCCCTGGAGCAGACGTTACAGTCAGCTGTGAGCTGGCTGACGTGGGTCCTGGGAACCCAACGGGTCCTCTACAAGAGCAACAAGTGCTTTTAACCACTGAGCCATTTTTCTAGCCCTTACCTAAAGTCTCTTGTGTTGAAATTTAATCCCCCACAGTGAGGCTTTAAGAGGAAACTAAACTTGACTGTAGAGTTTGGAGGTGGGGGGAGAGCTTTGGGGGGGGGAGTCATCAGCTAGATAAGAACATCAGAGTAGAGCCCCCGTGACCCGCTGCTGCTGACTCCCCAGGAAGAGAGAGAAACACCAGAGCAGACACATAGAGCATCTCCTCTCTTGCCATGTGGTACTCGTCCTTCTCCTCATCAAAGTAATGGAAAACAGACTGATTCAGCTAGGTTTGTCATTTTGTGATACTTGAAGCCATGTTGTTGTCCCCGAGGTTGGGACTCAGCGACAAAGCTCACAGCTCCTGCCTCTTTCTTCAGCAGCTGCTCACAGGGTAACCTCTGGGGCCTGTCAGCCAGCTCCTCCTGCCAGCTCCTCAGCCGGACATGCCTGTGGCTTGTCTAGGCCAGCAACACATGTCTTCTGCTTCACATCATGGCTTCATGTCTCTCCCAAGTGTGCATTCACATCCAAAACCAACAATGAAAAGCGACCTACAAACTGCCAAGGAAGCGCTTGCCCGGGCGAGAGGGGACAACCACATGGATGCCATTTTATACAGGCATGGGGGCAGACACCCCACAATGAGGCTCTGGTTTCCGTGTATCTCCCCCAAAGTCTACATGTCAGAAACATCTTCCGATGCATGTTATTGGTACTTGAAGGACAAGATCCTGAGGATGGGCCATCAAGATGAAGAGGCTCACCAGCACATCGTGACTCCCTATGGGATGTCCTCCGCCACTTCAGGGTGCTGGAGGAGACGCCACCAGATGCAGCATCGTGCTCTCAACCCCCAGCCTCCAGAATCTTGAGCTAAGTAAATGTCTACACTTTTCTATCACCCAGCTTGTGGAGCAACAGAGAATGTGCTTGTTATTATTAATTTAAAGATTTATTTATGTGTATGTGTGCATGTACACATGCACATATGCCACATGTATTCAGGCACACAGAGGCCAGAATTGGTCATCTGGGTCCCCTGGAACTGGAATTACAGGTGGTTGGTTGTGCGCCGACCATTGTGGATGCTGGAACTGAACTTGTGTCCTCTGCAAAAACAGTAGCATTTGCCGGGCAGTGGTGATGCATGCCTTTAATCCCAGCACTCGGGAGGCAGAGCCAGGCCGATCTTTGTGAGTTCGAGGCCAGCCTGGGCTACCAAGTGAGTTCCAAGAAAGGTGCAAAGCTACACAGAGAAACCCTGTCTCGAAAAACAAAACAAAACAAAAAAACAAAAAAAAAATAGCACACTTAACTGCTGAGCTGTCTAGCACGACTTATTATTTTTAGCTGGACACAGTGGGCGCTTCTGTCTGCGTGGACTGAGATGCTGCCTCCCCAGTCTGTATTCTGCACCCCAGGCTTAGAGTCATGCCTCAATGTCTGGCTTAAGATAAACTCCCATCTTATCTGATTCCACTTAAAAAGGAACTTATCTAAGCAGGAGTTTGGAGATCCACTGCATGTTCTTAGACATATTAAAATTCTATGTCTGTATGAAGCTCCTGTGGGCACGCAAAGCCATCTGGTATACCACAGGTGCTATGGATGCTAGACCTTGTGAAGTACTGCCAAGCCATGTGGTGTGTACGCCTGTTGGCCTACTGTGTGCAGGCACTGGAAGACCCAATACGATGTCACGCTCTCCCCTTCACAGCCACTTTACTACGGGGACTGTGAGACATCAGCACTTTGGTGAGACCAAGACATGCCACCCGTGTTGACCCACCTTGTTGACTAGGGAGGAATTGATTTTATTGACCAGCCAAGTAAACGTCCGTCCGTAAACGGCCTTTGCCATGGCATCTCTAGCGTAAACAGAGAGTTCTACCGTCAGTGGGCATATCACCTGGAAGGAAGGGCAAGGTACGCGTTACAGACAGGACAAGCCCCGCCTCTCAGTGGTCACGCTAGTCTTCGGTGGTAACTGAGCAAAGAATACAAGTTAGCAGACCGGGACCCAGACACAGCCCTGCTGTCCCGGTGTTTGCGGGCTCAGCTTGGTACAGAGTTGGGAGCGCTGACCAAACACGCCAAGAATCACACAAAGGAAAGCCATAGGGCAGGCAGAGTGACAGGTGCCACAAGGAGAAAGGTGAGGTCGAGGCACGTGATCAGGGAAGGGGCCGTGATTCAGGGCTCTGGGGGCTAAAGGATGAAGAACAGGGAAGGGCATTCCAGCAGAGGGAACAGCATGTGCAAAGGCCCCATGAAGGAGGCACCATGTACGAAGCATGAGCTGGTGTGGCAGGTGCAGAGGGGAGGGGTGGGGAAGGGGGATGAGGGGTGGGATGTGGGGATGATTAATGGGGGATGGAGGAATGGGGGTGTGGGTGTGGGGAGATGGGGCTGGGATCCCGGCAGGAGCTGAACCACTCAGGGCCTGGTAGGCTGGGTTTGGGGGTTTGTTACCCACAGCGGACACCAGAGAGCTACCATCTGAGTCAGGCACTCATGGGTGGGGGACACAGATCTCCCCAGTGCCATTTTTCACCTCCTCTGTTTTGGCTTCAATCTTCCTGTGGGTGAGAGCTTCCAGGAGAACCGCAGGGCAGACCCCCAGGAGCTGCAGGAAAGAATTCGGTCGTCACTTGGTGACTATAAAGAACCCGTGACCTCTCCAGTTCCAGGGTCCCCTACCCTTGTCACTGTGCTTTAGGGAGAAAGGGGCCTCACTGAACCCGCTATGTGCTGCACCCCTGTCATCTCAGGGGGCCCGAGACAGGATGATGCCAGCTCAGGGCGAGCCTAGGCTGCGTAATGAGATCTTATCTCAAAATCAAAAGAAACAGAAGTTCAGTGGTCGCATCTCCCCCTAACCCTCCTAACTGGCACCAGCAAAAGAATGTGGTGCTGGCCATCTGGGCTGCTGTGGACACCTGGGGGCCAGGCTCCCCACTCCACTGCTCTTCAGGAAAGGAAGGTCACCTTGGCAATCCACTTGATCTCGTGCGTGTCCGGAACGCTCACACAGCCTTGCTTGTCCTCCTTGAAACAGATGTTGCCCAGGTGTAGGACGCTGGCGATGATCCCAAAGAGGTTCTAGATATGTAGGCAGGCAGGGGACAGCGACAGAGGGGTCAGCAGCACCTCCCTGACAAACGGCATTGAGACGTCTCCTACCCTGAATCCCTGTCCAGTTCACAGAGCCAGCTGCCTCCTCCCTCGGAATGTGCCCTGGTCACTTCCGGTATTAATTATCTTAATGAGGAATGGGGGCTGGAGGAGAGTCTCTCTCAGCCCCCAGCACAAAATATAAATACATAAACATTTTATAAAAGCAGTTTGTAAGCCAGGTGTGGTGGCGCACACCTTTAATCCCAGCACTGGGGAGGCAGAGGCAGGTGGATCCCTGTGAGTTTGAGGCCAACCTGGTCTACAAGGCCAGAATAGCCAGGGCTTCTACACCAAGAAACCCTGTGTACAAAAACCAAACCCAAACAAGACAAAACACCTTTATTAAAAATCAGTTTATAAAACAACAAACTCCCAGCTAGCAGGGGAAGTGTATACATGTAACTCCAGCACTTGGGAGGCTGAGGCAGGGGATCACTATTTCCAGGCTAGACTGGGCTACTTAGCAAAACCCTGTCTCAAAACAAACCAAACAATCCCACAGGTAAGCCATTCAGTTTTCAAATAGTGTGTCTCAAATATTATCATTTTATAAAACTACATTTTGGTCCTTGAAAGATGAACAGATTTATAATCAGAACAGAAAATCAAAAGACAAAATTCTATTCAGTGTTTACCCACGATGCAATTTGTTTCAAAATTGAAGAGTAAATAAAGAATAAATGTGCAAGCCCAGTGGATCTAAGTTGAGACTGGACTTAACCTGGAGGAGGGGACCATGTCACCTCCCTCTACACTGGAGAAATTCAAGCTGACAGGAAAGAGGTAAAATGCCCACTTTTTATTTGACCAGGTTACAACTGATCTTTTAAACTGTTTAATACGTGAGGCAGATTCACATTAAATAGTCTTCACTATTTATCTCAAAGTACTTACATTACAATATGTCCAACATTTTACCCTACGCATGTTCACCTGTGGGCATGTCCATATGTGTGTGCACGGGTGTGTATTTGTGTGCATGGAACAGGTGTTAGCTCACAGGCATCAGGAACACCTTTTAGTTATTTATGGTTACCAGCTCCTCACTGATCTGGAACTTACCATAGGAGCCAGGCTGGCTGGCCAGTGAGCCCAGGGACCCCCTTCCTCTCCCCGCTCATTGCTGGGATCCCAAGTGTGCACCATAACACGTGGCCGCCTTTTTTTAGGGGCTGGAGAGATGGCGTGGTAGCTATGAGCACTTGTTGCTCTTGCAGAGGACCTGGGTTCTTTTCCCAGCACCCACATGATGTCTCACAAGCATCTAACTCCAGATCCAGGGGATCTCCCGCCCTCTTGTGGCCTCAGTGGGCACCAGGCACGTATGGGATGTTACGTGTCCCATATGGGATTGTCCACGTTTGAGGCAAAAGACTCAAACACATAAAATACATCTTTAAAGAAAAAAGATTTTTTTATATTATTTAGCACTGGGTCCGCTGGACCTGGAATTATGAGTGGTTCCCAGCCACACAACATGGGTGATGTTGCGAGAGCCACAAGTGTTCTTAACTACTGAGCCATCTCTCCAGCTCCTACACCCGGGTTTTGATGCGGGTTCTGGGGATAAAGCACTCTGCCGACTGCACCATCCCCAGCCACATCCCAGGTCTTTACCTACCAACTGCACCATCCCCAGCCACATCCCACGTCTTTACCTACCGACTGCACCATCCCCCAGCCATATCTGGGACATGCTTATCCATTCCTCCAGCCCTGTCTCATGCCTTTCTTTGCTGAGTCCAGTGGTCCTACAGTGACCAAAAGCCCAAGAACACAGGGCAGTTCTCACCCAGACAGAACCCCAGGGCCTTTACCTCAAGGTCAGCTTCCGAAAAGTCGATGACAGAAAAGGCATTGGACACAGTTTTCCAGTCGTTCCTGTCGTTGATAGGTGACTCTCGGGCACAATGACCCTATGACACAGTTGGGTCCGTTAGTGTCATTTTAAGGACAGTTGAACATGCACACACCGGTTCCTAATGTGAAGTGGTTTTCTGATCATGCAGAACCCACTTCTGTAACATCCCGAACCGTTGAGGAGGTTTTAAACCACCTCACAGAGGTCATTGGCTGGCGGCAGCTTCTTTCCAGTTTTATTTGGCATTTTATCTTTAAACTTCCTTTAAAACAGGAAGTTTCCCTGTCCTGAGAAACTTCCAAAGCTAGTGGACTGTATTTTCAGGACCTGTTTTAAAACACGTTTCCTTTGTGCTAATTGAAAGGTGTTTGTCTAAAAGGGATCGGCTGAAGCATGCAAAGAAATAACAGTGCTTAAATTTGGATGATGGTCCTGATGAGCTTCGGATGTTCAGCAAAAAAACAAAACAAACAAAACCCCCTCACTGTAGGGCTAGACTGGGGGCCACCGCCCTGAAGGAGGGGAGGATGCACACTTTACAGACTGACAGACAGCACGCGGTGGTCGGTGGCAGAGATGCGATCAGACTTTTCAATCAGCTCTGTGACCCGCCAATGTCACAGTTTTTATTACACGTATTTATTTATTGTGTATATGTATGTATGTGTGGGCGCACACACACCAGGGTGTATGTGTGCAGATCAGAGACAACCCACAGGAGTCGGGTCTGTTCCTCCTCCATGCGGAATCCAGGGATAGAACTCAGGTCATCAGGCTTTGAGGCACGTGGCTTTACCCCTCAAGCCATGTCGCTGACCCAGCAATGTGGCAATTTAAAGAGGAAATAGCGTAGACATTTTAAAAAATATTTTGCATTTGGGGTACAAGGTGTTCCCAGTTTGCTGGCTACCTTATCATCTCAAAATATGTCTGTATTGTACATAGCATTCACCAGACAATCAGCCAGAAAAAAATTCAGTTTTAGAAAACAGAGTTCCATGTCTGTGAGTTCTGTGTCCTCACGTTCAACCAAAAATATTCAGATAAGTTATGTTGCACTGAGCACGTGCAGACTTCTCTTATTATTCCCCTAAATGGTTTACAGTGTAACAGTGTTTACTTATTGTGTCTGTGGACATGTGTTTGTGTGTGCACATGGCTCCATGTCTGGGCATGGAGGTCAGAGGTCAACGTTGGGTGTCTTTCTTGATCACACTCCATCTTATTTTTTGAGACAGGGTCTCTCACTGATCCTGGAGCTCACTGATTTGATTAGCGAAGGGACACTAGCCCACTGGAGCATGTGGCTCTGGCAGGCCTTGTCCTTCTCCCCATTCCCTCTGCCTTGCTAAAAACCATTAGATCACATCCCTAAAGCTCGCCACCAAGGTCCATTCCCTTATTTGACCACTTCCTCCTCCTGAGGCTGACTACCAAGGTCCAGCTATCAAAGTATTGAAGTCCAGCAATCAGAAACCCCCTTTGGCTCACCTAATTAACATTCCCAATTAAAATTAAACACCTCATCCTAACGGGGTTTCCTCCTTTACCTTTATAAACCACCCTTTGCCTATGGGCCACATCTGTCTCCCCTCTATCCAGAGGCAGTCCTCTGACCCCCAGCCCTCTGAGACAAATATCCCTGCCCCCTTTTCCTTCTCCCTCACCCTCTGTCTCCTCTACCACTGCATCCTAGTCCATCCCAACACAGACCTCCCCTTTTTCTCTTCTTAAAAATTACACCTGCAAGGCCTGAGTCAGAAAGCAGCCACATTGACTTCTCTTCCCCGCTTAGTAAAGGGTCTGTCAGTGAGAACAGGTGTTTGGGTGTGATTTGTGCCTAATCTGGGGTCTGGGAGGAAGCCTCCACTGTGCGGGAGCCCCCTTCAGTTAGCCTGGCTGGAAGTGAGTCTCAAGGGTCCCCTCTCTTGCCTCTGCCTCCTCACTTTTGATATGGATGCTAGGGATTCAAACTGAGGTCCTCACGCTTGCGTGGCAAGCACTTTGCTGACTGAGCCGTCTCTCCAGCACCCATAACTTCCTATATAGCAGCATTTGTATTGTATTTGGTCATGCAAAGGACCTGGAGACACCTCAGTATACACGGGAGGATGCCTAGGTCGTATGCAAACACTTGGGCATTTTACATGAGGCTTGAGTAGCACAGCCATATCTGGTTGGAATGGCAGAAGTCATAAAGGCAGCACAGCTGCTTGACAAAGATCCAGCAGAGCTGAGCCACATGATGGCTGCCATGTCACCTTTGGTTTTCATCCCCACCTGTTACATACTTGGGGCACTTTTAATATTTGTACAATTTGAGGATGTTGGGTTGATGGAAAATCCCTTATGAATCATTTATGCCTTCTCCCAGGAATGCTGCTTCTAAGCTTACCCAGGAAAGTCCTAAACATACTATCCCCCCACCACCACCACTTTGAGGGAGATATCCTTATCTACTTGAAGGTCTTCCTTACACCTTGGAGGTTGTGACACATAAAGAAGAAGCCAGAGGTCTCTTCATGTGGCTATGAGACATTCTTGAAATATCTGTCCCTCTACTTACACTGAAACAAGATATTCGAAACAAAGTAAAATTCAAAAAGGTCAACAAGATTTGGTGGGCTAGAGGAATTGTCCACAGTTCAGCTTACAAGCTTCTTCCCACCATACACTCAGACAATTACGTGGCATACAACTCTGCCCTACATAGAGACATATTGATGAGCAAAGTGTGGAGTTGAAAGATGATAAAAGAATGAGGTGTTAGGACCTCCCTCTCTTAGAAGTTAGCTCATGTAAAGCCACTATAATGTCATATGACCAAGGAACAACAGAATGCCAGGATTAGACCTATAGACCAATTCTATAAAGATATAAATGTGAACATTGATTGTAGTAACTACAGCTTTAGCCTGAGGGTTTTTCCTGGGCACTCTGACCACTAAGAGTTAATAATACATTGCTTGAGACATGGCAAAATGCCCAGGGTGGTTGAAGATTTTGTTTTGGTCTAGTGTCCTTGAAGCAACCAAAACAACCAACCTAAGCACAGGCTGTCATATGCCTCTAGATTCTCAAAAATTGGGTTATAGGGTTAATGAGTAAGAATGATAACTCTGTTTATTAATGATGTCAAAACTTGAGGGAAAATGATTGGAAGTGATAACTCTGTTCTGTCATAGTTTATTAATGATGACTAAAAGATGAGCAAAAGAAAGTGAAACACATGTCCAAAAACAAAAATGATATGATCTATGTTTTGGAACATCATGAATGTATCCCTGCTTACTAAATTCTGTATAAACACTCTGGCTGCTAGTCAGTCAGGCTGCAAGATTCTCCCGACCACCATGGCCTGGCTCACTTCCTTCTCCCAATGACTCCTTACACCCTCTGCAGGACCCATCCACCGCCAGGGAATGGCTCCCTGCACTTGAGCATCCTTGGATGTTGCCACCCATGAGGGGTCCTTAAATGGATCTCCATGGAACCTGAGCAGCTGTCCCTTCCCACAGGACGACATCTCCTGCCCGCTGCAGGCAAAGCGTGTGCAGATCTGTCCCTCTGAGTCACACAGCTGGTTTAGAGCAGTGCAAACTGCTGGTCATGTCCCCGACGTTGTGGGGCACCAGGAAACGGATTTAAAAAAATACAAAACAAACACACACTGGCAAAGCCAGTGGGCCATATGGGTCTGATTGAAGCAGTAGGGCCAGGAAAAGAAATCTATAAAAATAAAGGGGTGTGTATATATTTGTTTGTGTCTGTATGTCTCCAAGAGAGATGCGATTCTCAAAGGGAAGACAAGATGTTTGGGGAAGTGACTGAGGTTTCTGTCACCTCACTCTTGTTCCAATCAGTCCCTCCTGGCCATGTATCAGTGACATATGGCTACCCTGCGAAAACCAGGTCCTTAAAAGGAAATGCAAAACAAACCCAAATCAGCCTCTCTGTGTTCTGAGAACCAGCTGCGGGCTTATCAAACATAGGACTGTGTTAGGAAACTTCTTTCCATCTGGCTTTGCCTTTCCAAGTCATTCCCACTCTTCTCCTAAGGGTTCTACACAACGCTGGTCCCCATTTTACGATATCCACTCTAGAAAGCTCTCTCTCTCTCTCTCTCACCTGCATTCTGCATGGCCACCTCAGTACAAAGCCAGGTCCAGTGAGAAGGAAAGAAGAAAAACAAAACAAAACAAAAACAAAAACAAAAAAAAAAAAAAAAAAAAAGCTTTGGGCAAAGAAAGGTGCTAGCACCTTCAAATGCTTCACACAGCTGGGTATCTTAGAACCCCAGCACAGGCTGCAAAAAAAGTAATGCCTCGGAGTTCAACTCTGAACAGCGCTAGCTCCCAGGCCTGCTCCCAGGGCCGGCCTGAGCTCTCTTCCCTTTGCAGCTGTAGAGAGTTCTTTTCAGATTGGTGGATGGGGGCAGAGGGAGACGACCGTGCCTGTCACACCTACACCAGCAACTCTCACCTTGACTGCATGCCACATCTGAGGAGGGAGGGTGTGTGTGTGTGTGTGTGTGTGTGTGTGTGTGTGTGTGTGTGTGTGAGTGACACGCTGGCACTGAAAACCAGGACCCTGTGCATCCTCGGCAGGTCCTGGACCACTGAGCTGCATCCTCAGAACATGGGAGGTGACATTGTAACAGCTCTGGCAGCCCCATCCCACCCTGGAAGGACCAAATCTAAATATCCGACGGTTGACTCCAACATCTGTTTGTTTACTAAATTGATGCCGAGTTTCGAACCCAGGGCCTCGTACACATGAGGCCAGTGCTCTACCCCTGGTGGTGTTCCCTCCGTTTCTAAGACGGCTCATCCGAATCTCATTTCTACCGGGAATTAGACATTGGTTTGCTTTCCCAAGGTGAGATGGCTGTCAGTCACGCGAGGAGACGCGTTAGCTTGCTTGTGACAGGTGTCATGCAGGAGAGTACCATCAGAACAGCAAACGCCCCCGACCCCCAACTCCCCCTCCCGAGGGCCACCGAAGCCAGGCACTGGTCTTTCTAACCTGTGAGAGGTATTTGTACAGCTGGGGGTCCTGCTCAAGTCCCAGGGAGGTGAGGCGCTCTGCTTCCCCACCCGCCAGCAGCTGGTAGAAGATGTGGAAATTCCGCTCCCCGTGGTTTTGATAGACGACGCGGGATTTTTCGATCAAGTAACTGATGATATGCCCGCCTACGGGGATGCCCTTCAGAACAAAAAATGCAGGGTGGTGGCTGTGACAAGTCCCCTCCCACTGCGGACCTGATGAGCAGCAGCGGTCTAGCTCAGGGTGGTTTTCTTCATTGGTGGGATGGGGGGAGTCTCAGTAGCAGACTGGCTTCAGCGTTACTGTGTAGTCCAGGCTAGCCCTGAACCCACACTTTTCCCGCCTCATCTCCCAGGCACTAACAATGACAGGAAGGCACTGCTGTGGCCAACTCAGAAGCCTTAAAATGTGAATGAATAACCATCTCCCTGGGTCAATGATTGACATTTCCTTGGCTCTGGTTTTCACCCACTCCGAGGACAGGAAGGTACTTTTCTCTGCTTATTTTAAAGCTTAATGTTCCAGACTATGGTCCATCATGCCAATTTTAAGGTAACTTAACATTTGTATTTACTAGTATGTGTGTGTGTGTGCAAGCATGTATGCACGTGTACCATAGCATACATGTGGAGGTCGGAGAACATCTTTCAGGATTTCATCGTTCCCTCCTTGCACCATGTGGGTTCTGGGGATCGAGCCTGGGCCATCAGGCTCGTGTAGCAAATGCTTGTACATACCAACTCATCTTGCCAACCCACACCGTGTAATTTTTGTATATGGCGTGAGGTACAGGTCAAAGGTCTTCTGAAATCATTATTAACAGTGTCAATAAAAGCATCATTCATTGGAAAGATGGCGTCGTCCCTACTGAATCTCAGTGGTGATTTTAAATAGAAAAAAAAAATTTTAAAGCATGGCTGGAGAGACAGCACATGTCTTGCTCTTCCAGAAGGGAGTTCAAATCCTAGCACTCGGTCAGACAGCTCAGAACCTCCAATAACTCCAGCTCTAGAGGACCTGACACCCTCTTCTGGCATCTGTGGGCACCTCCACACACATAGCACATGCTCACATGCGTAAACAGATTTTAAAAAATTAAATATTTTTTCACTTTTGTGTATTTGTGTATGTGGCAGGAGGGCGAGGACACGTCCCCTCAGCTTGGGTGTGGACGTCAGAGGACCTCTCATCTTCAGGAGTCTGTTCTCCCTTCCTACCACGTGGATTGGGGTTGAACTTGGGCTGCCATCTTGGTGACAAGTGACTTTACCCTCTGAGCCATCCCCCAGCCCCACCTTACACCCATACTAATTTTGAGGCTCCAGTGAGTTACCATAGTTCTATGTCTTCATGGACAAGAATCATATCTGACAATGTGGGGTGTGGGCAGACACATGGATGGCAAGGAACCCCCACACACGGCTGCTGGGGTTCACAGGTGAACCCATTAGAAGATGACAGCTTGCTCCAAGGATAGGCTCCTGTGTAGCGAGGCTGTTGTCACATGATCCAGAGTACAGCCAAGTGCTGTGGTGCACAATCCCAGTACTCAGGAGGCTGAGGCAGGAAGACAGCCATGAATTTGAGACCAGCCTAGGCTCTGTAGTAAGTTCTAGGCCTGTCTGGGCTACAGGGTAAGGCATTACGTTGTGCATTATGTGTTTTATGCCTGGCTTTCCTCAGTCAACATGATACATTTGAGCAATCTATTTGCTGTAGGCAAAACTGTCCACTTTAAAAAATTATTTAGTGTGTGTGTGTGCACACACACATGCTTGCACATCTAGACAATTATTATTTTTAATATCTTTCAGGCCAGGTGGTGGTGGCACACATCTTTAATCCCAGCACTCGGGAGGCTGGTCTACAAAGTGAGTTCCAGGACAGGCTCCAAAAGCTACACAGAGAAACCCTGTCTCGAAAAAAACAAAACAACAACAAAAAGAGTAATATTTAAGACAGTGTGGATATCAAGAGGAAAGGAAACAGCTACTGTCAAGCATGGAGAACAGAGAGACCCCCAGATATTCCTGTCACAAAATCACCACTATGGGGCCAGTGAGATGGCTCCATAGATGGCCAGCAGATAACATTACCTGTCACAAAGCAAGATGGTCTGAGTTCAGTTCCCAGAACCCACACGGTAGGAGGAGAGAACCGGCTCCTGCAAGCTGTCCTCTGACTTCCACACTTACATGGTGGTGCATGTGTCCCCTGCCTTCAGAATCAGCTGCATGCAGCTGTGATTGCAGGAGCTAGCACCCTGGTAACCCTTGGACTGGTGGATCTTGTTGGGCCAACTTCCGGCTGCCGGGAGTTTCTACATCTTGCTCTGAGTGGTAACGCCCCACGGACAGATATATATGCAAAATGCACTGAGCTGACATTTTCAGTGGATATGTTCAATTTTGATTTAAAAAAAAAAAAGTCTGCAACCATGCAGAGGCAGGAAATATCTTTCCAAGTCTACGTACATGCTACCACAGCAGCTCATGGACCAACTTCTGGGAGGCCCTGAGGCAGTCAGACTAAACGGCTACTCTGCAACCCCGGACACCTGCTGCCCCCTAGCCTGTGACTTTGCCACTTGGAATGTATGTCTGTAAGGGGAGTATGTACTCACATGCAACAGACGCACTTTAATTGCGGTGTAGCACCACCTCATTCATTCTTTTTTTTTTTATTCATTCACATACTGCTCACAGCTACCTTCAGGCTACAACAGACAGCATTTTGATTGAGGCTATCTGACTCAGAGTGGAAGATATTCCCTACCCTGCCCTACCTGAGAAGGTTGCATGTCCCTTCATGCAGACCCCACACCTGCGCAATGTGTTGTTTACTTTACATTTGTTTTACACAAAAAAAATGGCAGCCTGTCCGTCCCTAGGGCCCACCTGTGTGACACCAAGCTGTGGTATGTCTGTGTCACCTCACTGTGTAAACACACCCCACGTCAGCATTCATCTGTGGGTGGACAAGGAGCCCTCTTCCATGCTGGCCACTGCACCCAGTCTTCAGTCATTGTGAGCAGGGCTGTTGTGGACATGTTTATGAATCGGTAGGATACCTCTACAAGTGGAATGCTGCCCATACTTCACACTGTAGCCCAGGCTAGCCTCAAATTCATGGCTGTCTTACTGCCTCAGCCTCCTGAGTGCTGGGATTGTGCACCACAGCACTTGGCTGTACTCTGGATCATGTGACAAGAGCCTTGCTACACAGGAGCCTATCCTTGGAGCAAGCTGTCATCTTCTAATGGGTTCACCTGTGAACCCCAGCAGCCATGTGTGGGGGCTCCTAGCCATCCATGTGTCTGCCCACACCCCACATTGTCAGATAGGATTCTTGTCCACAAAGACAAGAACCATGGTAACTCACTGGGGTCCTAAAATTATCATGGAGGGAGTGAGGTGGGGCTGGAGAGATGGCCCAGGGGTAAATTGTTTGCTCTACAGTGTAAGGGCCTGACTGGGTCCTCAGCGCAAGTCTACAATCTGTGTTCTTACAGTGAGGTGGGAAGTAGAGATCCCCAAGGGCTGACAGGCCAGCTAGCCTGACATGCAGTGGTGGGACAAGAGACCTCGCCTCCAACAAGGCAGAGGGTGAGGACACTGAAAATGTCCTTTGACCTCCATATGGGTCCCATGCTGCATGTTCAGAATGCACCTGCAGCATGCATACACAGAGAGACAGAGACACAGAAAGAGACTGTTAAAAGTTATCCTTACCCTGAATTTTCCCACTGCTTGTGTCAATAATGCCCTTTTCCCCAAAAGTTACCTTGGCAAAGGGTCCCCAGGAGCCTGTGCAGGAATTGCAGCGTACCTGAAAGTCAAACTGTATGTCCATATATTTCCCAAATCTGCTGGAGTTGTCATTCCGGGGTGTCTTGGCATTTCCGAAAGCCTTTGAATACAAGTGTCACACAGTGTCACTTCGGCTCACTATGCTTGGCAAGTCCCTGCCCCCAACCAACATGCTCGTTATGAAAATAGAGGGCGCTGGGAGGGGCTAAAGAAGGAAACCACACTTGATCTTCTAAAAAAAATAGTCACTAGCTACAGAGGATCCAATTCTAATGCTGTATTTGGACACAGGGAGGGGGGGGTTGGAGGGGGTCCCCCCAGAATCTCTGAGGAGACCTATTAGAAATCACTGAGGACAGTATGTGTGGCTTCACAGGCTCGGTTGGCAGCCTGTCACCACACCTTTCTCACACCCAAGGGCCAGTTGCAAACCCCTTTAGCGGAGCATCTCTCACAGACGGGGCAGCCGCACGGGGGACAGTCAGCAGGTCGGCGCATCGTCATGGTATAAATGACAACCCAGATGATTTCAATTAGAGGGAAATACTAGTCAGATCGGCTTTTGTCACGTGTCCCACCGAACCTTCAAGGCCTCTGGAGACTCTAGGACCCTGAGCAGACACATTCCTCAGCTGGGAAGATGGGCTCTGGGTCAGAGGGCTTTGCAGAGGCCTGCTGGATTACATCCAAACCTGCAGGCTTCACTGGAAGGTCATGTCCCTCCCTGTGACAAGGTCATGTCCCTCCCTGTGACAGTGCCCGTCAAGCCCCTTTTCTCAGTCGTCACATGCCTATTTTTACTGCTCTACCCAGGCAGAAGACTCCTTTTCGGGGGGGGGGGGGGGCTCCTGGAAGTCCCTTCAGGGGGTCCTCAAGGTCACTCACCTCCAGGATTGGGATGGAAAGCAGCAGCCTGTCCCGGGCTATCTGGAGTGACTCAGTCATCGGGCAGGTCACGGCGAAGTACTGGAGGATCTTCTTGGAGGCCTCCGTCTTCCCAGCCCCGCTCTCTCCAGAGATGAGGATGAAGTGATTGTTCAGCTCTGAGCACATCATGCGGTAGGCATTGTCGGCGATGGCGTAGCTAGAGGAGGAGTGGACGGAAGCACCCCGGTTCCTGATGCTGCGGGGTCGCCTTGGCACTAACACACGATTGGGCAGAAAGCCTGACTATCCTGCCTCTAGGGAGCCACAGTCAGACTGCACCACCTCAGAAACATCTCTGCTAGGACCGAGTGACCCGGCACAGAGAGGACCAGATGACAAACTTCAGGAACACAGGAGTTAAAGGCAAGGGAGACAGTTTCAAAATCTACCCATGTGATACAGAATCTAGAATCACCTGGAGGTGGGCGGGTCTGTGGGAGATGGAGGGGAGAAGATCCGCCCACCACGGGCGCCATGCCTGGGATCTTGGACTGTGTGACTAGGGGCAGAGAATTGAGCAGTAGTGTGCATTCAGCACTCTCTGCTTCCTGATTGCGGATACGGTGTGACCAGCTTCCTCCTGTTCCTGCCTCCTTAGCTTCCCCACCATGACGGACTCTGCCCTTCAACTGAGAGGCAGAATTGACCCTTTCTCCCCAAAGTTGCCTTTCTCATGGCAGTTCACCACAGCAACAGAAGAGTAGCTGAGGGAGTCTAATTAATTTGATTCTAGAGACTGAATCAAACACATCGTCTACCATAAAGCGCACATTGAGCTCCACCTAGTTTATTTTTCTTATATCCATTTCCATTTCTTTTGAGAGTAAACCAGATGCTAAATCACATCCCTGTGAGACATTCTGCTCACCTTAGGTAAGAAACAGCATCTTGTCTGAGTATTAAATAACTCCATAAATACAATAAAATACTGTCTTCTCTTTTCTCAACAGCTGGGGCGCAGGGAAACCAAAGATTCAAAACTCTGAGACCGTCAGCCCACGAGGTTAAACTACCACGAGCATTTTATTCCTGGAATCGGAAACCAAACTTGAAGCTCTCCTCAGAGCTGGTGAGCTGGGGGCTCAGTGGAGGAGCCATTGATGGTGCTGCTGAGGAAAAAAATCTACCGATGGATGTTTTAGGAGGAGGTTTAGCCTCCAGGACACACCAGGGGAGAACTAGCCTAGAGGCCAACAGCAGAGGGGATGCAGTTGACAGTGTGCAGACCAGGCAAGAAATCGCTCCGGCCCAGACCAAAGGGGGCCTTAGCTGCAGTAATTCTCAGGCACCAGCAGGTGGCACCACAGAGGCCACATCCCAAAGAAGCTGACTCTCTACTCACTCGCAGGTCTGAGGTTCCACAAAGATCCCTCCCTCCTGTCCATTTAGGCTGAGATGCTCATGTGACCTGCTAACGTTTTTCTACTGCTTTAACATGAAAGAGTGCAGGACCTAAGGGACATCCATCACGGAGACGGAGGCAGGAGGATGGGAGGATGGATGGATGAATGGATGGATGGATGAATGGATGGGCAGACAGACAGATGGGAGGCTATGAAGAAAGGATAGGGAAAAATATACAATGAGGGAAAAAATGAAACTGGGCCCAGATGTGACCCTAGGGAAGCTACTCACACATGAGGTGGGAGTTCAAAGAAATTAACCCCCTGATAAAGTTCCATCTGGCTGGCGGTGTAGATTCCCAGCTCCTGGTACGGATTCACAGACACGAGCAGCGTCCCGATGTATGTCTGAAGGAAGAAGGGACCACACCCTATGTGAGGAATCCTGTGTACAAACAGAACCGCACACTCCGACCCCCAGGCACTGACTCCACGTTGACAATGTCATCCGACAGGCGTGTGCTCTGCTGACCCAGAGCTCGTGTGTGGAGGGGTGGGAGCAGACAAGATGCAGCCCAGACTCAAGACAGCATCAAAGAATCCGTCGTTCAGCAGTCTGCAGAAGGCAATGGGCAGGGAGGCTGTATTAGCTAGCAGGCTTCCAGAAGATTCCACTGAGGAGTGGACATCTGTGTAGAAGCTTGGAAGACAAAGAGCTAGTCATGACCAGGAAGTGTGCTTCAGGACAAAGGGTCCAGACAGGAGGGCTGATGGTACTCAGCCAGTGCAGCTAAAGCCCGTGGGTGTGGGGAGCTGGGAGAAGGGGAAAGAGACTGTCACAGAGAAGGTCTGAGCGCTGCAGGAACTGGCACTCTGTTCTAAACACAGTGGGTGGGGAAGACATGCTTTCCCCGAATGAAATGAAGACCAGCCTACTACTCTCTCACAAATGGATGTCCCTGAGTGGGCGCCTGGACCCAATTAATACTTTGCAGACATCTCCCGGAGCTCCGGCTGGACATGCAGGGCAAGCCTGCTTGCCCGCACTCTAAAGCCCCACATAAGCCTCCCATCACTAGCACTACTTCAGACTTCGGCTGTTGGCTCTGCTCAGATTCAGACCGTCCCAAGCGCTCACGTTTGTGATCTAGCCACTGACCCCTTGGAATGCAGTCATAAATAAACGAGCTGGTCTAAGGTCTTAATGCCAAAACAGAACCATTTGGGTTCCTTTGAAAATACGTGGGGCACCTTCAGATTCTGAACTTGCGGTTTCGCACCATGGCAGGGCAGACATCTACATCAGACACACTCAAATCATTGCGGACGACTTTTCTAACCACTAGGACAAAAGTCAACTGGAGACCCAAAGAGAAAAGAGTATTTTGATACAAATTTTCCGCTACTTTAATCAGTGTGTTCGGTGGCCTTGAGGGTAGAAAGTTGTCCCTGAAGTTTACCCACTGAAACCGGCAGCTTTTGGTATAGCCCTGATGACCCTGTCATACCATGTCATTTACACTTTGCTTATATAGAAAGTTTGTTTCCATTTTTACAATTAAGGGTGAGCATTCTGAAAGTCAGGGGATGAAACATTTAAGAAATATTTTTTCTAGTAACTTTGGTTTCAACACATTGAATTATAATATATATGAAATAGTATATGTGTGTATATATACTATATACACACACTTTATAGTGTACGCACACACACACACACATACACACACACACACACAAGTTGTTTTTGCTGGAGATCTAGCCCAGGTCCCTGAGCATGCCCATCAGGACAAGACCTGTCTGAGATGGGCTTGGTAAAAAGCTGTTTCTTGGTCCTTGAATATGTACAGTTAGTACAAAGGTGATCTCTTAGGTTCCCTGCCTGGCATCCATTTCCCCACTTGTTCCAGAAGATTCCACAAGCTTCAAGGATGCTGGGACTTTACCCCTCATCCCCAGAGTGGGCTTGTAAAGCAGCCTGACCAATCCAATCCCTGTCCCTCTCTGTGGGGATTGGTTGAAAGGCAGGCACTTGACCCAAGATGAGCCAATCATAGTCAGCATCTACTTTGGACCATCTGCTTGAGATATCTCCAGAAAGACACCACTCCCTTCCAGGAAAGCAACGCAAAGCCGAGGCACGGGCTGTCACCCTGCCGCTCAGCCCAGAGAAGTTGCATCAGGAGGAATCAGCAGCAGGGAAGGCAGAGCAGAGCAGTGGCTGCCCGAAACCCTGGTCTGTTTCTGGATTCTCGTTTATGTCAATTGGTGGAGGTCGGTCTAAGTGACTCCTGCCTCCCCGGCTGGGTGGAGAGCGCCCCCCTTCAGGCCCCTAGTGGTGAGGTCATTCAAGGTCCTCCAGGCTGTGCACAGGGAGGGACCCGACTGTGCAGGCAGCTGCTTACGTACGTAGATGAGGTTCTCTCTGAAACGCTTGCGAAGATTCTCCAGGAAGGCGGATTCACTGGTGTAGGCGTCCAACAGCACGAAGTCCTGCACTCCGACCTTGTCGCGAGCAGTGAGCGTCCCCTCCATGTGCAGACGGATGTGTCTCTTCCTCACTTCTTCTTTCTGTGGGGAACAGGACATTCCTCAGCAGGGAGACTGGTACCTGCCCGGAACACGGAACACGCTAAACCCTGGGGCAGCAATGGGCTGAGGTGACGGTGGCTGAGACATTCCAAGCACATGTCTCCACCAGTGTTTTTACCATGCTTTTCCATGCTTAGGTATGTTTGGATTCACAAATACTCACCATTGTGTCAAAAGTGGCCACAGCATTCAGTAAGATAGCACCCTATCTGGGTGTGGAGTGCATGTGTGCACAAATGTGTATATATGTAGGGATCACGGGCTGTGCCATGTAGTCCAGGCCTGCAGTAGGTTACCATGTATCAGTCTATAATGTTCTTATAGTAACAAAACTGACTAATGATGTATTTCTCAGAACATACCCACCATTAAGTAGCATGTGACATATGCATGTGTATGTATGTGTGTATATGTATTTATGTGTGTGTGTGTGTGTGTGTGTGTGTGTGTGTGTAAACAGCAATGGCAGCTGACAGAAACCCCACACCTGCTTGTGCCATGCTATTCTAAAGTCTTGGCTTGTGGTGTCCTGTTAAACCCGAGTCTGTTATTCTGCTGAGGTCAATAAGGAAACAGGGATGTTATGAGCCACAGCCAAGATCTGCTAAAAGGCAGAACTGGGGGCATGAAAGCAGCCTAGGAGCCGAGGAGATGTTTCAGTTGGTAAAATGCTCACCATGCAACCATGAGGACCTAAGTGTGAGCCCCAGAACTCGTGCAGAAAAGCTGGGCACGCTGGCACATACATACAGTCCCGCACTCGGGAGGTGGCGACAGGCAGATTCCCAGGGCCTGCTGGCCAGACAGCGTGAGTTCCAGGCCATGAGAAACTTCATTTCAAAAAGATGGTTAATGGACAACCCAAGGTGGATGGCTCCTGAGGAAGGACACAGGTTGTCCTCTGACCTCCGATTGCAAATGCACACATGTGCATACCCATCCACCCACACCCGCTCATGCCCATACACAACAGAAAAATCGCAATGAAAGCAGCCAGACCCAGACCTTGCCTTCCCTGCTTCCTGCTCTTGATGAGCGTTAACTGTCTAAATTCACCTTGGAATTCCCAGAACTGAGATGGGTCAGTCTCTCAGTCTACCTCCTGTTGCTGATACGAAACACTGACCAAAGGCAATTTGAGGGACAAAAGGGTTGATTTGGCTGACAGGTTATATAGTCCATCGCTGGGGGAAGTCAAGGCAGGAACCTAGAGGCTGTAACTGAAGCAGAGACTGTGTAAGGACCTGGCTTGCTCAGACACAGCCCAGACCCACCTGCCCAGGGATGTCGTCACTGTCTACGGTGGCCTGCACGACCTGCCCCCCCCCCCCACTGCACCAGTTAACATGAATCAAAAACTGCCTCACAGATTTGTCCTCCAGACAGCTTGATGGAGACAATCCCTCAACTGAGGTTCCCTCAACTGAAGTGTAAAGCTGACAACCAAAATGAGTCACTGTCATCAGAGAATATTCTTATCACCGTGGGTTCCTCATGAGGGACAGACTTGGAGGGTCTCTCCCCAGTGCTGGACTTCAGACATGGGACTTCACTGGGCTGACACAGCCAGAGCTGGCCTGTCGTCACCAGGCAGTGGACCCAAAGCGTCACCCAGCGGGAGGCTGCTGGAATCAACTCTGGAAGGCCCAGGCACAGAGTATGGAGGGCTATGTGCACTGGGTGTGGACACCCCTGCAGGTTCCAGACTTGTCATGTGAACCACGGATCAGAAGACTGGGACAGCATGGTCCACAAGGGATTATGTCACAGTCAAAGCACATCTGATTCATGTACCACCATACAGCCAGAAATCAAAGACTCAGAACTCAGCAAGGAGGAGACGCTCTTGGGCATTGCAACATGCCTCCATTGCCCCCTAGTGACAACATGGTTAACATCGTGTTCACTTCAGGGAGAAAGTTTTCATGACTTCAGAGCAGGTGGGAGGGCGAATGTGGATCTGGAAGAGACAGGTCAGGCTCCTTGAACAGCCTCGAAGAAAACTTATGAGGAAAAATAAAGGAAGAGGAGTCACACAGTCACCTTGAGGTGACTGACCCCGTTCACAGGCTGGAGACAGCTCTACAGTTGGGAGACCCCGCTGCTCTAGCAGAACGGCTGAGTTCAGTTCCCAGATTCCACAGGCACCTCACGCACAGGTGCACAGACACACAATTTAAGTTAATTTTTTTTAAAGTTTTTTTTTTTACCAAAACATTTCAGGGAAGAAATGGAAAATCATTTCAAGCGATGGGGCAGTAATCACTAGCTATCCACAAGTCCAGCTCTACAACCTAACCCTCCCCTTATACCATGTGTATACACATCGATGTAGTATGTAGCCAAACATGCAATCTCTAGATTGAGGTGCTCTTAGATCTATGTGTAAGTGTAAAATCAATAAAACTATGAAAAACAAACAAGAGTATTTTCCAAACAGAGGAAGGTGGAAAGGGTTCTCAGATGAGACCCAGAAAGACAAGGGTTAGAGAGAAAGAGGGAGGCTGGACTCCAGCAAGGAAGCTTCTCAGAACTGAGGAAATATTAAAAACTACAGCTGCAAAGGATCTGTACCTGGGATAGCAGCTCTCTTCTGTTCAGAGCCTGAGCAAGCAAATACCCAGCACCCAGCTAAAACTCAGGCACAGCTGCCTGTGCCCATAACCCCAGCACTTGGGGGCAGAGACAGGGAGATGCCAGGAGCTCACAAACAAGTCAGCCCAGCTGAAATGGCTAGCCTCCGGTTTCTAACATGGAGAAACCCTGCCTCAAGGTGAGATAGCAAGCATAGGGAATAGAGTAGCACCCAGGTCTCTACCTGGCTTGGACTGCGCTCACACCTCTCTTCTAATGAAGCATTTAGCAGCCTGGGACCCTGATCTGCACATGCTATGCACACAGACCTATCTCTGAACAATGCACCAACAACCTTTTAGCAAACTAGGAACCCCTATCCGCACCCCAAGCATCAAACTGTGGGCACATACACTCTGCACTCTGAACAATGGGATACATCTCTCCTAACAGCCACTAAATGTAGGTTTTATTTCATCACACCCCAGTTATGTCTGGTGTGAGAGCAGGGGACACCAATCCCTCCTGAAGTGGCTTGGATACATGTACAGTGGGGCAAATTGTGTCCTCTGAGTGAACATTAGGGAGAATCCCCTATAACATCATATGCACAATTGGACATGTGTATAATTAAAATTGGATGCATTATTTAAAGGGACATGCACAGTGAGCAAAGGACTTCCTAATCCAAGCCTGTCGCCAAGGCTGATGATCTGAGTTTGATCCCTGGGCCCCACATGGTAGAAAAGAAGCAAATCCACAAGTTGTTCCTTGGTTTACACACACACACACACACACACACACACACACACACACGCTATAACAATTTAAAGTAGAGTCCTAAAAACCAAACTCATTCCTTTGAAAGAAGTGGTAAGCACTCACCTGAGGGCCCAAGTACCCCCATTCCTGTGGCCTGTTGTCAATTTTCTTTTGTTTTTTTTTTTTGTGTTTTGTTTTGTTTTGTTTTGGAGACAGGGTCTCTCTATGTTGTCCTGGCTTTCCTGGAACTCATTCTGTAGACCAGGCTGGCCTCGAACTCACAGAGATCCGCCTGCCTCTGCCTCCCGAGGGCTGGGTTAAAATCATGTGCCACCACACCTGGCCTAACGTTAATATCAACAGCATATTTTCTTTCTGAACTGTTCTAGCTCTTTTCTTTGAATATTTGGGGCTTTATTTCAGTTCTTTGAATAAAAGGTCAAGAACCCAGAAACATCTGGCCTGGATACAATTACAAATAGCGACAAAATGAAGTGGGGAGCCATAGGGGAGACACCTCATGCTCTCCTCTAGTCTCTATGGATGCGTGCACATGCGCGCGCGCGCACACACACACACACACACACACACACACACACACAGAGAGAGAGAGAGAGAGAGAGAGAGAGCGAGCGAGCTATAGTTCAATAACAAAAAAAATCAAAACTTAGGCAAAAGACTTGAATGGACCTTATTACAAAGGAAAACAGATAAACGCTCACTCAACACAGTGCTCAAGGCCATTGGTTATCATGGAAATGCAACGAAAAACCCATGAAGATTCCACCAGAAGACGTCAGGTGCCCCACACCACCAAATGTGACTGAGCTACATGTCCGTTGCTGGCAGGAAAGGAAGTCTGGCAGTTTCTAATGAAGTCAGCCACATCTCTAGCCTTTGATCAACACTTCCACCCTAAGTATTTACACAAGAGCAATGTAAACCCAGGTCCACAAAAGACTGAAACACCAAGTTCAGCCCATGGACAGCTTCATTCAGAATGGCCTGGAACTGGAAGCCGTCCAAAGACCCATCAACTGGAGAATGGATGTGGCCCATCCGCACTGAAGACCGAATGTAGCAATAAAAGCCGAGTAAAGGGTTCGAGAGAGCGTGGAAGACCCTCCCGGACATTGTGAAAGAACCCAGATACAAAAGAGCATGCACCATGCGATTGTATTTGTGTGACTGTCTGGGGCAGGCAGAGCTAATCTACAGCGGACACTCGGAACAATTGTCGCCTGGTGGGGGCTGCTGGGGGAAGGACATTTGCGCAGTAATGGAAACCTTCTGTACTCGATAGAGCTGTGAGTCAGCAAACCGCAGACACATCACTACTAATGTGTGTGGCTTTCAGCCTGGGTGTGCCTGATCAATTCTTACTAGACGGAACCATAAAAATGATGGAGCTGGGTAGAGAGAGGTGGAGGTGCACACGAAAATACAATGGCAAGATGGAGCTGAGACAGCAGCATGCTATTCTGTTTGCTTAGCATGCGTTATTAAAAACTTTCTATAGTTAAAAAAAAAAAAAAAAGTTTTTAAAACATTGTCCAGCAGATGTCTCCCTACACTAGCCCACTGGAGCCAGAAAAACCAAATCTACCCTCCCTGCTGTCTTTTGTAATTGGTCAACTGAAATCAAGACCCAAACAAGACCGGATGGGTACCGGAACGGAACTCACGTCCTCTGGAAGAGCAGCAAGTGCTCTGAACTGTGGAGCCATCTCTCCAGCCCTAGCTGGACACTTCCTAGGAAGAGAAACGTTCCTTAACCAGTATGCAGCTGCCACACAGTGCAGAAAGGGAAGAAGGTAGGCGGGCACCTGCATGGTGAGCCTACATCGTGGCAGCCCAGAGAGGACAATAAGCTTATGACAGGTTTATGGGCATTTGATGGGTTTCACCTATGTCAATCATCTTCACTGGTACTCAAGGTAGCAGAGTTTTCACTCTTGGGAATCTACTAAGTGGGTTCTGGAATCCTTCTTCAACAGCTTCTCTGTTTGCCAAGTAGCCAAGATGGGTGCTGTTAGAGATGGCTCAGTGGTTAAGAGCACTGGATGCTCTTGCAGAGGACCCAGGTTCAGTTCCCAGCACCCACATAGTGGTTCGCAAACATCCTTAAGTTCAGTTCCAGGGGATGTGATGCCCTCGCCTGACTTCCAGGCACACATGTGATGCATAGACACACATGAAGACAAAAGGCTCATCATGTACAAAACAAAACAGAAGAAGGAAGAAAAAGATGATGCTGATAAAGGAGGAGGAAGAAGAGGAGGAGGAGGAAGAGGAGGAGGGAGAGAAATAATCAAGATGTTCCAGGCTTATTTTACTTGACTTGCAGATCTTGGTTCTGGTTTCTCATTGGGCAGACAGGTGGGTGCAGAGGACACTAGAGCTCTGCCTACACGTGCACAGGCTGTGGTCCCACTGAGTCAGTTTCTGAAGCTCTCCCCTCTCATGTACTGTCTTGAAACCCCTCCCCTATCTCCCTCATTTAAATTCTAGTTCAGTGACCTGAGAAATTTTTCACTGGCTTCGTCCCATGCTATACGTACAATAGACACGTAAAAACATTATCAACACTGTCATCAACGCAATCACTGAACAGCTGGGTTTCAATATCTTAAGGGATATTTGAAATTTACTCTTTGACCTTACACACACAGTGCATCATGATATTACCCCCAACTGCCCCCCATGCCTCTTTTTAACCTTCATATCCTATTTTGATAACACACTGAGGCTTCTTTTTTTGAAACAGGGTCTCAAAGTGTAACTAAAGCTGATCCTAAACTTGCAGTCCCCCTGCCTCAACTTCCTGAAGGCTTAGGATACCAAGCATGCACCACTGCGCCAGCACCAGTTTGGATTTTGTAAGATTTAAAAAATATTTTATGTGGGTGAGTGATTTGTCTGCATGTAGGTCTGTGCACCACGTGCGTGTCTGGTGCCCACAGAGGTCAGAAGAGGGCATTGGATCCCCTGGAACTGGAGGTGGCTGTGAGCTGCTGTGTGGATGCTAGGAATTGAAACCAGGTCCTCTGCAAGAGCAGACAGTGCTCTTAAACACTAAGCCATCTCTCTGGGCCCAATACTTTGATTTTAATGAGATCTTTGCTCTCCAGACATACCTCATCAGGCAGAACATAGTTCTGTGTTTTAATTTCCCTTGAGATGATTCATCTCTGTGGCTGGAGTGGCCACTAAATGCACATTTAAATATAGGTCTACCTTCATCATCACCACCACCACCACCATCACGGGGGTGAGAGGGGCACATATGCCACAGCTAATTCTCTGCTTCCACGATGGGTTCCGGGGATTGAACTCAGGTTGTCGGGCTTGCGAGGTACGTGTTTTTACCCGCTGAGCCATCCTGCCGCCTTAGGTTGACCTTCCAGTTCAGTAGTGCACACGATCATCCTGAAATGCGTGGACAACTCTACAGAATAAATATCCAGTTTCCTTCAGGCCACTACGGAGCCCGTAAGTTAAGAGATGAAAATACACATTGAAAGCCCAAGGGGAGACCACCTCCTTCTTGCTAAGATGGGAACAATGAAAAAAAAAGTCAGATAAGAAAGAGCAAGTGCTGGGAAGGAGGCAGAAACGGTAGTTACTACACACTGCCAGAAACAGAAACTGTAGGCTCCACCCATTGCTGAAGGGAACACAGAATGCTGTGACCGCTGCACCGGTCTGCCAGCTTCTCCAGAGTCACCCTGTGCCCCAGCGGGTCCATTCCCTGGCAGGCTCCCAAGAGCAGTGGACACCTGATCATGTAAGGTGAGGATCTTGTGACCCTTGGACAGGAAAGCCACAGTATGGCAGAGAAACATGAATTGCAGGCATGTGGATGAGGTCTTCATAAAGCTTTTCTTATTTTTCAAACTATTTTCAAATGTAGATTAAAAAAATGTTTTATTTCATTTTCTATGTGTATGTCTGAGTGAATACAGAGGTCAGAAGAGGGCATTGGGACCCTGGAACTGGAGTTACAGGCATTTGTGAGCCACCGTGTGGGTGGCTGGGAACCAAACCAAGGTCCTCTGAAAGAACAAGCGCTCTTAACCCTGGAGACGCCTCATCAGCCTCCATGAAGCTGTTCTTTTTAAAAGCCTGTAGCAGGCCTCTAGACCTTACCTTGCCATCAGACCCTAGCACAACTGACTCCATGATGGAAGTATCAGTGAAACTCAGCACACAGACAGCACCACCTGCCAAAACTAAAAGACCTAATCCACCAAGGCCAACGGTTCTGGTAAAGACTCTAATGTGCTAACCTTGCTTTTTGGCTTCTGTAGTTCTGCTTCTGGCTAACTGTTCATGTTAACTGAAGTATGTCCTCCCAGGATATGGTTTTATGCTTAAAAGCTCACCCTGAGAAAGGCGTGGGGCTACACTGGAAAGATATTAGCATGTAGATAGACCCACAGAGGAGTATGAAGCCTGCTGGCCGCCAGAGGATGCTGGGAGGAACCATTGGGGGAGACTTCTCACTGCATTAGGTATTTTATTTTTGAGTAGTGGAAGCGTTCTGCAGCTAGAGAGAGGGGGTGGGTAGAAGACATGTGTGACAGACACCACGGAGTGGCTCATTTCATGTTATGGGGAATTTAGTTTAATAAACAATTGAAAGGATTTAAAAGAGATCTGGGAACCACCGGCCAGCTGGCCTCGCTGAAATGGCCAGCTCCAGGTTCAGTGAGGGACTTTGTCTCAAAAAACAAGTTGGAGAGCTATAGAGAAGACTCCAGACCTCAGTCTCTGGCTCCCACATGCACACACAGACAGGTGTACTTGCACACACATGCAATTGCAGACATGCACTGTACATCACACACATACATGCCACCTCCCTACCACACACACACACACACACA